>JARCFY010000005.1:11704795-11837295 GCA_029233225.1 Lepidodactylus listeri | reverse complement strand
GAGTTTTAAAATAAGAAATAAAGAAACCCTGCATTTTCTCGCTTCTGCGCTTGTGTGCCTGAAAGCCTTACAGCGTCCCCGGCTGCCGAGATCTTGTCTAGCTCTAATATTCTTCTGTGATTGAATGTGCGACGGGTGGTTGAAAGTCCGGCGAGCCGCCAGAGGTCCCTTTCAAAGTGGTTTCTGTGTCGTACTTCTCGGCCCCCCCTCCCTTTCTGCCTTCCCTCCGGTCATGGAAGGCTTGTTCCTGCACCTGGAGGTTATCTCCTGAAGTGGAAAGCCAATTGATTCTGAATCGAAAGAGGCCTCTGGTGTTGTCGGGGTGGCGGAGTAGCGAAGCGGCTCGGAGGGGGCAGCTCGAACAGCACGCTACCTGTGACTCCAGCTGGCCTTAGCCTTGGGAATCTGTTATTTTTATATGTGTGTTTAATAGAACTGTGGCACCTCGACTGCCGTGTTTGGCCGCGCTGGCCGGCAGATGCTGTTTAAAGCTGCCTGCAGCAGGAACGCTAAGGATAACTTCAAAATCTGGGACTGCTCCCCCCCCCCTTAAGAAGCCACAAAAGATGCCTTTTCTGCTTCCTTTGCATTCTGTCTGGGATTCCCCCCCCCCCCCCCCATTTTTGCTTGGCTTGCAAGCCAGCCGTAATAGCGGGCTTCCACCAGTCCCAACTCACCTCCCTTCCGCAAGCCAGAGAACTCGAGAGAGGGGTTAACCCTGCCAGTTTGGTGTAGTGGCTAGAAGCATGGACTCTAATTTGGGAGAATCGGGTTGGATTCCCTGCTCCTCCACATGCAGCTGCTGGTGTGACCTTGGGTCAGTCACAAGTTCTCTCAGAGCTGTTCTCTCAAGGGCAGTCCTCGAGAGAGCTCTCTCAGCCCCACCTACCTCACAGGGTGGAAAGGGATTGTAAGCCACTCTGAAACTCCTTCGGGCAGTGAAGGGCGGGGTATAAATCCAATCTCCAATCTCCTCCTCCTCCTCTTCTTCTTCTTCCCCCCCCCAGTGTGAACCCAAAGCAGCTTACACCGTTCGCCTCTTCTCCAGTTTTATCCTCACAACAGCCCTGTGAGGTCGGTTAGGCTGAGAGTGTGAGTGCCCCAAGGTCACCCAGCGAGTTTCCATGGCACGAGTGGGGACTCAAACCAGGCTCTCCTAGATACTACTTCAACACTCTTAACCAAGACACCCCACTTGACTTTGGAGCAGTGTTCCCCCTACGTTCCCGGAAAACCACTCATGAATACAGGGGGATCTGCTTAATAGATAGTCCAGAGCCAAGCAGGGTCTTGCACTGCCCATTGCCCATTTGAGGATCACAGCAGTCGTATCCTGCTCAGGACGTGAAACCGCTCCGCTCAGTAGGGGAAGGGGGAAATTAGAGGGAACGTTGCTTTGGAGCAGGCAGAAAAGTGCCCTGGTTCTGCCTCCTCTGGTTCCTCTTCCCCACAGAGGCAGAGGAGGGGGACAGGGGCTCTCCTAGTGTTTGCAGGATCCGCAGGGGTCCTTTCGTAGAAAAAGAGGTGCAGGAGCTCATTAGCATAACTCATTAGCATATGCCATGCCCCCTGACATCACCGGAAGTGTGTCAGAAAGGGAATGTCAGTTTCAACCCCATTATATCCTATGGGCCATTGAAATCAATGGCAAAAACTCATAGGGTATATGAGGGGCTGGAGGAAAGGGGGTTTGAGGGAGAGGCTCCAAACTTGCACTAAGTTTCAAGAAGATTGGACCAGGGGGTCCAATTCTATGGGCCCCCGAACAGATTGTCCCATCCCCTCCATTGTTCTCTATGGAGGGAAAAAATGTTAACTTTTTCCCTCCCATAGAGAACAATGGAGGGAATGGGGGCACCCTGTTTGGGGGCCCATAGAATTGGACCCCCTGGCCCAATCTTCTTGAAACTTGGTGGGCATTTCGAGGAGAGGCCCCAGCAGCTACCCTGCAAGTTTGGAGCCTCTCCCTCAAACCCCCTCCCCTCCAGTGGCTTTTAAAGTTGCCGCCGAAATTCGGCGGTGAGCTGAATCAGATTAGAGAATCTGATTCAGCCTGTGGCTGCCCTACTGGCCAGTCCTGAGCTGGCAGAGCTTCGCTCCGCCTCGCTCCGGCCCCAACGGACCCCTGAGGATCCGTCCTCCCTTTCTCCAGCATCAGAGGTGAGGAGGAGGAGGAGAAGGATTCGCTCTCGCCATGCTGGGCAAACCGTTTCTGCTCGGCTTCAAACGGTCAGTTTCTGCTCGGCTTGGAACGGTCAGAGAAGCCCTTTCTTGTGCTCTTTGTGGGGCCGCCCATAAAGGCAACCCAGAGTCCGTGGGTAGTTTGGAAGGCATTGGCCTGGTGACTGTCAGCAGTGGCCTCTGGGAACATGTCTCGCCTATTTTAAAATGGCTGCATTGGCTGCCAGTTCGTTTCTCAGCAGTTCAGAGCGCTGGCCGTTTAATACAATACAAGGACTTCGGAGGTGCTCAATGCAATTAGTGAGCAGTCGGCTGAGAACAGAGAAAAGGAAGTCCTTCTTCACCCAAAGAGTCACTAACGCGTGGCATTCACTGCCGCAGGAAGTGGTGGCGGCTGGAACCATAGACAGCTTCAAGAGGGGACTGAAGAAACATCTGGAGCAGAGGTCCATCAGTGGCTATTAGGCACAAGGTCTAGAGGGAACACTCTGTCTGGGACAGGGATGCTCTGTAATCTTGGTGCTTGAGGGGGGAACAGTGGGAGGGCTTCTGGAGTTCTGGCCCCTCTGGTGGACCCCCTGATGGCCCCTGGGTTTTGGCCACCATGTAACTAAGAGTGTTGGACTGGATGGACCATTGGCCTGATCCAACATGGCTTCTCTTACGTTCTTATATGGAGCAGAGGTCCATCGGTGGCCACAAACTATAGATGGAACAGTCCGTCTAGGGCAGTGATGCTCTGTATTCTTGGTGCTTGGGGGGGAACAATAGTGGGAGGGCTTCTGGAGCTTTGGCCCCGCTGGTGGACCTCCTGATGGCCCCTGGTTCTGGCCACTGTGTGATACATGGGCCACTGGCCTGATCCAGCACAGCTTCTTTTACATTCTTATATGGAGCAGAGGTCCATCAGTGGCTATTAGGGACAAGGTACAGGTGGAACAGTCTGTCTGGGACAGGGATGCTCTGTATTCTTGGTGCCTGGGGGAGCCACAGTGGGTGGGCTTCTGGAGCTCTGGCCCTGCTGGTGGACCTCCTGATGGCCCCTGGGTTTTGGCTAATGTGTGACCCAGAGGGTTGGAGTAGATGGGTCGTTGGCCTCATCCAACGTGGTTTCTCTTATGTTCTTAAAGCTCTTTGCTGCCTCATGCGCATGTAGCCGAATGACTGTCTCATATGTACTTATTTGCTCAGTCTATTTATAGCCTGCCTTTCTCAGTGGGACTCAAGGTGGATTGCACAATGTAAATCAGTGCCATCAGCAGGACGAGGAATTGCAATATTACGGGACAAGGAATTGCAAACAGAGCTGCTGTCTGAACAAAGCACAGGTGTTAAACAATGCAGAATGCGGTATTGCATCAGCAGAAACAGAGCGGGTTTTCCTGGACCAGCCTGCCAGGACCTAACCCCATTTTTTCTTATAAAATGGCCCTCCCGAACAGCATTTTTTTTACATAGGTTCAGGTAGGTAGTGGTGTTTGTCTGAAGCAACAGAACAAAGTTTGGGTGCAGTGACACCTTGAAGACCAACAAAGTTCAATTCTGGGTAGAAGCATTCACGTGCATCTGAAGAAGCGTGCCTGCACACGAAAGCTTACACCTAGAAGTAAGCTTTGATGGTCTTCAAGGTGCCACTGGGCTCAAACGTTTTTCATACCGTATTTTTCGCTCCATAAGATGCACCTGATCATAAGACACACCTTGTTTTTAGAGGAGGAAAACAGGAAAAAATGAAACAGAAAGAAAGAGAGAGAGAGAGAGAGATAAAGGAAGGAAGGAGGAGGAGAGAGAGAGAGAAAGAGAAAGGAAGAAAGAAAGGTGGGGACAGAGAGAGAGACAGAAAGACAGACAGACAGACAGAAAAAAGGACAGGAAGGAAGGAAGGAAGAAAGATAGAGAAAGGAAAGAAGAGAGACGTCGGCATGCCATGCAAAGCCAGGCCTTTCTGTACAAAGTAGCCACGGAGCTTAATCTGTGGGCGGGGCTTTCTGCTGCTGGCTGTCTTAAAGGGGGAAAGCACTTCAAAGGAAAGAGTACTTAGCCTGGTGGGGGTTTTCCTGCCGTTTCCCTTTTAAGTCTTAACAGCTCAGGCCCAGCAGGGAGGGGCGGGGAAGGCTGGGATGTCAGCCTGAATGGCGTTCCCCTGCGTTCCTGCTGAAGAAAGAGCCCTGTTACAGGTAAGAAAAGCTCCATATTCGCTCCATAAGACGCACACACTCCCCCCCCACACTTTTTTTTTGGGGGGGGGGAAGTGCGTCTTATGGAGCGAAAAATACGGTAGTTTGTGAAATGCCGTGAGTGTGGGAACCTTCCTGACCTCCTCATATATATCTTTGTGTGCTAGCGATGGTCACCTGGTTGCCACGTTCTGGTTGTCTCCTCACTCATCATTCCCTGTTCGGCATCTCTCAGATCCTAGTCTCTGAAACACAGCAATTCTACATCTCCTCGTGAGAAACAGAGGCTTGCCTAAGCCAAGTGAAACTGTTGCTGTTTGGAGTTTTGAGAACGAGAAGAGGAGGAGGAGGAAGCAGATTTATACCCCACGCTTCACTACCTGAAGGAGTCTCAGAGCGGCTTACGATCTCCTTTCCCTCCCCCTCCCCACAACAGATGCCCTGTGAGGTAGGTGGGGCTGAGAGAGCTCTGAGAGGACTGCTCTTGAGAGAACAGCTCCGAGAGAACTTGTGACTGACCCAAGGTCATACCGTTAGCTGCATGGGGAGGAGTGGGGAATCCAACCCGGTTCTCCCAGATTAGAGGCCGCGCTCTTCACCAGGCCACCAGACTCCTGACTGCACCCCGCTTGATCTGCCTCCTAAGAGAGGTCAACAAGAGGGGTTTGTCTCCGACTATCGAGGTGTTTCAGGTCTGTCCTGTAACTTGTTGTGACTCTTCACCAAGCCTTTGGGAGCAAACAAGCTTGGACTCCAAAATAAATCCATCTCAAAGGCCTGCGTTGGCAGGGAGAAAGATGCAAGGATGCCTGCAGGGTACACAGCGAGTGACGAGGATTAGAGAGCACTCAGCACCAGCGGCTGCCAGAATTCGAGCCTGCAGAGTTTGTACATTTTGACAGGTCGCTTCTAAGAACCTGAGCTCAACAGGGAGCGTTCCCCACTGTGGCTGTGCTTACCTCTACACGAGGCGCATCCAGGCGGTATAGTTTTTCATCTCTGGACAGCTGTTGCCATTTTGATCTTGGGAGATCAAGATGCAGAATTATTCGAGCGAGAGGAGAACCGCCCGCTGGAGGAGGGGCCGTGGCTGATGGCCTCGTTGACGGGAAGGAAATCGACAAAAACCGGGGCCATGTGACCAGAGGGGATGGGGAATGCCAAAAACGGAGAGGAAGGTTGTATGCTGGTTTAAGCCAAGCAGCGAAACCGTGTTTACAGGTCTCTAATCATCTGCGAGCTTGCAGGTGGGGGGAGGAGGAGGGGCTGTGGCTCAGTGGCAGAGCATCCAGTTGGCATGCAGAAGGTCCAGGTTCAATCCCCAGCATCTCCGGTTAAAAGGAGCAGGTAGTGAATGCAGGCCCGTAGCTACAGTGGGGCGTTTCGGGGCCCTGCCCCCTTAACAAAAAGCCCTGCCCCACAAGTAGCCATGCCAGAAACCTTGTTTTTGAGGAGAGACCTCCTGCTGCCCGCTGCTGGCGATTAAATGCCCTCTGAGCTGTTTCCCCCCCCCCCCAGGAACTTATGGGCTCACTGCGCTGTCCCTTGAAAGGAAGGGCTAGAAACAGGCTCGGAGCTTCCCTCTTTAACGACAGGCATTCAGATTAATTTAGTTACCTGTAATTTAACCGTGGAGGCTCAGTGGTTAAGACGCTGGACTGCAGACCGGAAGGTCGTTCGTTCGGCAGTTCGAGACCCGAGGACCACGTGACGGAGGGAGCTCCCGTCTCTGTCCCCAGCTCCTGGCAACCTAGCAGTTTGAAAGCAAGAAATTGCAAGTAGGTAAATAGGTACCTCTTCGGTGGGAAGGTAACAGTGTTCCGTGTGCCTCGGTGTCTAGTCATACCGGCCACATGACCGCGGGAAAAGTCTTCGGACAGCGCTGGCTCTTTGGCTTGAAAACGGAGATGAGCACCGCCCCCCCGGAGTCGATTTCAACTGCCCCCTTAAGGATTTAAATGCCCCCTGAACAAAAAGAATCCTGGCTATGGGCCTGAGTGAGTGATGCGAAAGACCTGTGTTTGAGACCCCTGGAGAGCTGCTGCCACTCAAAGTAGGCAGTACGGACCCTGGTGGCCCAAAGTGTGTTTCATTAGCTTCATGTGTTCATGTGGGCCAGTGCAGAACCCGGCCGTGTGTCATGGGTGTTGGCGATGGGGAGCTGACGGCGGCAGCTGTCGCCGCCCGCTTCAGCAACGACTGAGGAGGAACAGCTGTCAGCAGACAGCCCTCCTGACTCGCCTCCAAGGGTTGCGCGATCAAGGGACCGCCTCCGCCAGGATCTGGCATCCCGGCAGCATGAGGCGCGTTTGAGGAGCAGGCAGTCATTCGGCCCTGAGTTTTAGCGGAGACGGGCGCATGCACTGATCGCAAATTGGAAGCAGCCACATATTTAGCTCCCCACTCTCGTCTCGGCTGGCTTCTTGTGGAAGCAACTCGTCGCGCTTCCGACGCCCTCGCGCCCACTCCGTCTCCGTCTCTGCACAACTTTGTCCATGTTCTGAACTCTCGGCTCTCTGACCTCAGCTTTGATGACTCTGCTGCTCTGACTCCCCGGCTGACTGACTTCGGCTCTGGACAGCTTCTCTCTGGCTTTGAACTCTCGGCTGTCTGACCCGGGCTACGAACGACTTCACTTCTGCTCCGAACTCCTGGCTCTCTGACCCAGGCTCTGAACGACCTGCCCCAGCACTTGACACAGTGCCGGTACCCTTTCATTGAACAGCTTGATGCTTCTGTACTCTCAGAAGTGGGGGGGAAGAGAAGACTTTCCTCTGCCATTCGTCCCCAGAATTTGGTTCACTCCCTGCGTACATGGAGGACCTTCCCTCCATTACTTTGTCACATTATTGCAAATATTGTCAGTGCTTAAGGCGGTTATTTGCAACGTCTTGCGGCAGTGAATTCAAAACGTGAGACATGAATGTGTGCCTACTCTTCTAGACTTGATTCTCTAAGCTGAGACTGTACAGAACTCGGATGTTATGAATCTGTGGACAGAGAATCGTTGAGTAGACACTGTGATCGGGGGCATGATCTTAATAATGAAGGTTTCGCTACGACAAAGGAGAAAAGTCAGTTGGCATTGCCGTCCTGGCCACCATTTTGATGGTTTGTGAACAAACCTCGTGTTTAACACGCTTTCCTGCCATCACCCGGGTCATCTGCCTCTATTTCCTAGCTCAGTGGTGCTGAGCGTCGTGTGATGTATCCCCAGACATACATCACCAATCAGGAATCTCGGAACTCGTTGCAGTCTGCCATCTTGCCTAGTTGTGTTCGGCCATTTTGTTGGGCAGAGTGAGAAAGGATTTTGCAGCTGCTCTCAGCCGGTTTGAGCGCTCACTAAAATTTTGGAAGATGAAAGAAGAAAAAAAAACTTGGGCAAGGAGCCCTAGTTCTTCCTCCAGGCAGGTTCTTGGCTGAGAGCCGGCAGAAATCTTCATTTGCTACTTCTGTGTGTTGAGTAATATATATATATAATCTAGGTGAACGTCCATGTCTCTCTCTTTGTGCTTTTCGAGTTGGATATCTTCCATGGGAAGGCTTCATGTCTGTAAATGGAAACAGATTTTTAAGGATTTACAGGGCCTTGAAGTTAGCCAGATTTCCTGTTAAGTCGTGAGGGGACTTTGAAAACGTTCATAGACTTGTTTGGTAAATTTGGAATCGAGAGCCAGCCCTTGCCTCTCGTTTCTGTTCCACGCTCGGAAGAGGCCTAAGGCTCTGTCTTCGAGCCGGGCTGTGTAAGAAGAAGAGGAGAAAAAACCCCTCCCCATAAAAGGTTTGCATGTAAAATTGTGATCCGCAGATCTAACCTCCTTAACTTCTTCATTCGTGGGAGAAGTATACCGCCGGTGTAAAATAGCACTGACTTTAATGCATCCTTGCAAATGAAGCCCCCAAATATGGCTAGTTCTTTAGTAGCCCGGCTGCTAGGCCTGTAGCCAGGATTTTGTGATTTGTGGGGCAATTTTTTTTTCTTCTAGTGGGGCTGAAGTTCTCGGTGCAGAAAGAAAAGCCAGAATTCTGAGAATTCTACATAGGTGTTTTTTAGCCATTTAGCCAATCGAAAGCGGTTACCAGGAAATCTCTAAATTGTAAGCGGCCAACCACTTTCGTTGACAGTTCTCAACTGCTGCAAGTTAATCACTTCTGCCAGCCTAAGCAGCAGTTCTGATAAGAAGCTGACAGGTGGGAGTGATGACTTCTGGAGTCAAGAAAGCTAAGAGTCAGAAAAAGTCTCTTAAAGGAGACCAGTTTCTTGATGCAGAGTTAGAAGGGATCCCAGAGGTCACCTGTTCCAACCCCCTTCTTCAGTGCAGGAATTAGTCAACTATACCCCCCCCCCTTTCTGCTTAAAGAAGCGCACACCTTTTTAAAAAGTTTGAAAATGTTGGAAAAAAGTATTTACAGGAGAAATTCTTGTGGGGCTGTGCCTTTATAAACAGGGGCGGAGCCCCCAAAAGACCCACTGAAGCTATGGGCATGAAGTTCAGGCACATGAACAAACAAAAACCTTCTCCTGAAACGCTAGAACTTGAGGGCATCTAGTGACGTCAATGGGCAGTAGGTTCAGAACAGACAAAAGGTAATACTACTTTACACATAGAATGATTAAAAGGTGCAATTCACTGCCAGAGTAGGGAGTGATGGCCATAGCAATAAACCGTTTGAAAAGAGGATTAGATAGAGTCGTGGAGGATAAGTCTATCAATGGCTACTGGCTATAATGACTAAGAACCTCCGCATTCAGAGGCCCCCACTACGGTAGCTACGGGCCTGCCAGCTGCCCACAGACAACTGCATTGGTCATTTGCAGCTCTCAACACCTTTAAAAATTAAAAAAAAGTGGTGGAGGAGAACAGACTGTTGTCCAGTTTACATAATTCACACTGCCTGCTAGCCCAAGAACACTCCTTACTAGCCAGGCAAACGACCATCCATAAGCTGCTCAAATAATGTCAGAGTCCTGAAGTTAGTCTCTGTGATGGAATCTCAACTATCGCGAGTTAGGCGCAAAATACTCCAGGTTATGATACTGCAGAAGAAAGGGGGCGTAGTGTAGCCCAATCCCGTCAGATCGCGGAAGCTACGCAGGGTCGGTACTTGGGTGAGAGACCACCAAGGAAGACTCTGCAGAGGAAGGCAACAACCTCTGCTTCTCACTTGCCTTGGAAGCCCCTGGCTGGGGTCGCCATACACCCTATGGTAACTTCACAGCACTGCATACATGATACTGCGGAGGAGCACATTGCTGCCTTCAGTCGGCACATCCGAGCAAGCTGCGAGTTCGATAGGCCTCCCGAAGTCAGCAACTTTTGCCCGCATCAAAGCTGCCAGCAATAGAATGCTAACAAACACCACAGCTTCTGTTAGCTTGGTTCCCCACTAGATGTGTGCTCTGAGACTGCCATGATTTGTTTGCTTTGGTTTTTACAAGCTATATGGAGAACAAAGTAGTCTAGTCTTTGGTTTCCAGTAATTCCTGAATTGTTTCTCTGCCCTTTTCAGGCCTCACTTGTGTCAATTTTTAGGCACCAAGGTCAAGTGGTGCCCATGTGGACAGTCAAGGCATGATTGGGGTTTCCCACAGCCACTGTCCCTTTAAATTTTCAGGCCAGCCTCTCCAGCATAATTAACTACTTCCTGTTCTTTGGTGGTCCCCCCGGGTTCCTCTCTGCATTCATGAATCAATTCTAAAATTATAAGCTGTAATTCCCTTGGGAAGGGGTGTGGGGGATTAAGTGCTGTTTTGCACTTTGTAATTTACCCATGCTCTTGTAAAAATAATGGTGTGGCTGCTATTTTTGTAATGGTGCAATCAGGATAATAAGCAATAACATTTTTTAAAAAAAATTGTGAACAGTGTCTCTAGCTGGCTACAAAGTAAAAACAAAGTACTTAAGTTCCCACCTCCCCCAGAGAATCGAAAAAAAATGATAATTAACAATTGATTCATAAGTGCTAGGAGAAAACCAGCCAGCTCCAGGAAACAGGAAGTAGTTAATTAGCCTGAGAACAAAGAGCTAAAGAGACATTGCCAGGAGAGACCGGACCTTATTCTGAAGGTTTTATTGGCTTTTGCAGACATCTAGGAAGATATTTCCCAGGGGAATGGAGGTTGATGCGGGATACTGCACTAGATTACGTTACCTGTGCCCCAATCCACTTTGTAGCCAAATGCAGAAAACTAATGCAGGGACAACTAAACAGTGCAAAACATATTTATGGCACAGAATTACCAGATTCTCCAGTGGAGGCAGGGATCCCCTGCCACCAGACCCTGCCCCCCAGCTGTTGATCAACTTGCTGGCGGGGGGACTTACCAGGAGAAAGAGGAAGACCCAGGCCACTTAACCAGCATTACACAGGAAGTGACATAAGCAATGCCCAGGCAATGCTTTCATATTTGAATAAAAACTCTATGGTAGTAACCAGTTTTACCATAGAGCTTTTTCCCAAATACCAGGACGTCACAGCTTGATGACATCACTTCCTGTGCAACGCTGGCAACGTGTCCTGGACCTTCCTGTTTTTCTTGGTAAGGAGGGTTATGGCAACCCCAGAACTACCCTTAAGAATCAGGTTTAGCTGTGGAAACTTTCAAACAGAGTCTGGGGGAAAGAGGGGATGAATAGGGGCACAACTATACATTAAGGTTTCTTCCATGTTTGTTTTAAGCAATTCTTCCCCCATTGCAAGTGTAACTTCCTGGTAGGGTTGCCAGGTCTGGGTTGGAAAATACCTGGAGACTTTGGGGTTAGATCCAGGAGAGGGTGGGGTTTGGGGAGGGGAGGGGCCTCAGCATGGTAAAATGCCATAGAGTCCACCCTTCAAAGCAGCCATTTTCTCCAGAGGAGCTGATCTCTGTCAGCTGGAGATCAGTTGTAAAAGCAGGAGATCCCCAGGCTCCACCTGGAGGCTGGCAACCCTACCTCCTGGGTTGCTTTATCAAGAATAGGAACAGTGTGGGGAGAGAGGGAAACCTTAATCCTCCCCCCCCCCCCCCCGCCGCACTTTTCTCTTTGGGAAAAGCCAATCCCAAGCGGTTTTTACTCCTGCTAGGGAAAACTTAACAGTTACCCATATTTTTCCCTTCTCAGGGTGGCTAAAAGGAGCTTGGGACACGGTGGCTGTTACCATTGGTAAGAATGGCCTGGGAGGAAAGGGTTAAAAAAAAAACCCTTCCCATTCCAGGGAAGAACAGTATTGTTAACAGGAAGGGAGTGGACAGAAAGCAGGGTCATGTGACCAGAGGGGACATGGAATGCCGAAAAGGACGGGGAAGGTTGCAGGTTGGTTCCATCCAAGCGACAAAATCATTCTTACAGGTCTGTAATAATCTGCAAGCTTTCAGGTGGGGGAGGAGGAGAGGCCGTGGTTCGGTGGCAGAGCATCTGCCCAGCATGCAGAAGGTCCCAGGTTCAATCCCCTGCACCTCCAGTTAAAAAGGTCAAGCAGGAGGTGATACGAAAGACCTCAGCCTGAGACCCCTGCAGAGCTGCTGCCGGCCTGAGTAGACAATACTGGCCTTGATGGACCAGGGGTCTAATTCAGTGTAAGGCAGCTTCATGCATGGGGGGTGGCGTGTTTGAGGGTGGTGAAAAAGGATGGAGAATGCTCAGACTTCTGCAGCTGTCATTTTGGAGCCAACTCGGTCCAGTTAATACATTGTGACTGCACTTGCAGTGAGAAGCACTGAGTTCCAGTACCTGTTCAGCCACAGAGGACTGGTCCGGCTCCTTCGTAGCGTGGGGACTCCTGTGCAGACGCAGGAAGGCTCGCTAACTCGCCCAGTGTGGTGGGCGATCTCGTCGCTGTCTCCTGGACTCTGCCGCCACCCAAATGAATAAGCCTGCTATAAAGTACTCCGTCCAGAGACGCATTGCAGTGAAATCAGCTTATAGATTTTGTTAGAGGTTCTGGAACACACGTGCTTTAACAGGGCTCGGGGGTCTGCTTATATTCCCAACTAGGCCGCGCCCCCGGCCTCATCCAAACACCCGGATAGGGCCACTCTAGAGTCACCCTAAACCACTTGGATCCTGGCCTGCTACTGGTTACATTTAGGATCCGGCCAGACTATTGTTCCTCGGAACAAAGCTCCATACCTGGGCCGTCCGTGTGCACGCCCCTGACCGCGTGGCGGTCGCCATTAGAACACAACACCTGCCCCGGTGGGGAGGGCGGGGTATAAATCACATAAATAAATAAATGGGGGGGGGGTGGATATTACATGTGACTTCGGCCCTTTATAATTGCTTGGTAGTACAGAGCCCCTGTTATCAGCCAGGCTTGGTATAAATATTTGGAGCCAGGCGCCTCACTGCCTTTGCCTGGTCAACAGACCAGCGCCTTCCTCTTCCAGGCCGCGCCCCCCCCCACCCCCCAGCTGGGGTGTCAAGAACTGGATCCGAGCGTGGCCACCCAGAACCGTTCCTCTCTCCGCCCCCCCCCTTCCTTCCCTAGCCGCTGCCTTGACGGTAAATAGCCATAAAACCAAATTGCAGCTCAAATGAATTTACAGCCGGGTTCTTCCCGCTCTGTTCCAAACTTCCTGGCCTTTTGAAGCTCTCCAACTTTCCTTTCATCTCCCGAAGGCAAGATGCCGGCGTTGGGACTAGGGTTGCCAAGTCCGGGTTGGGAAATACCTGGAGACTTTGGGGGTGGAGCCAGGAGAGGGCGGGGTTTGGGGAGGGGAGGGGCCTCAGCCACAGAGTCCACCCTCCAGAGCAGCCATTTTCTCCAGGGGAGCTGATCTCTGTCAGCTGGAGAGCAGTTATAAAAGCGGGAGATCCCCGGGCCCCGCCTGGGGGCTGGCAACCCTAGTTGGGACTCACATTGTTCCCTCTAGGCTGTGGGTGTGAGCTAGCTCACGGTTTTTTAGCCTCTGGCTCATACTTTTTCTTTTTTTTTTTGCCTCAGCTCAGGAAGGATGGCTCCAGAGCAAACTAACTGATGCGGCAGCCAAATCGCTCGCTTACAGCTTTAATGCCAGTCGCTCACAAAAGTAGAATTTTTGCTCACAAGACTCCACAGCTTAGAGGGAGCATTGAGTTGGGGAGCCTTCCCCACAAGAGGCTGGGAATTCCACTTCTGGGGGGTGGCTGGGTGGGAGGCTCTCCCCAGTAATAGAGAGCTGGAAGGGTCAGGGCTCCAGAGCATAGATTTGAGCATCCCGCCTGGTGGGGCTCATTAGAGCTCATTTCATTAGCACGCGGCCCTCCTTGGGAGGCAGTTTGTTCGCACCAGAGGAAGGAGCAGGTGGGCGGTGCTTGTAAAGAACTCTGAATTAGTCATGAGGGCTTTTTTAAAGTGGGATCTCCCTTTGCCAGACACCGAAAAGCTCCTGCCCTGAAAATCGTGGTCTCAAAGGTGCTGCTGCATTCGAATCTAGCTCTTCTGCCGCAGACCGACACGGCTACCCTCTAAAACTGTCCTTTTCTGTGAGATTTTCGGGGAGCTGAATTCGGTGTTCAGTACCACGTGCTGTTCTCCCCCTGCCCAGAGCTACCAACTTCCAGGTGATGCCTGGAGAGCTACAATCTCCTTTCCCTTCCCCTCCCCACAACAGACACCCTGTGAGGTAGGTGGGGCTGAGAGAGCTCTTTCGAGGGCTGCCTTTGAGAGGACAGCTCTGAGAGAGCTTGTGACTGACCCACGGTAACATCAGCCGGAGTGGGGAATCAAACCCTGTTCTCCCAGATTAGAGTCCACGCTCCTAACCGCTACACCAAACTGGTGCTTTGGTGGTTCACAGTGTATATCTATATACTAATAGCCAAGTGCCCCCTGTGCATGCAGATATCTAAATCTGCACAGTGGGGGCACTTGGGGGGGAGAGATTTTCCTGCACACTTGGGGGACTCCCCATGTGTGCAGAAAAATCCGAAAACTTAAAAAAAAAAAAACTATACGGGGGATATTTAAATCCCCCGCAAAGTAAAAGAGCATTGCCTGCGCATGCATAGAGAATGCTTTGGGAACTCTGCGGCTGGCCCAGCGATTGGGTCTCACCATCGGAGCCCGGGGGGGAAATCTGCGGTAGGCCTGGCAACTGGGAAGTATCCAGGCCTCGCCACCCATGCCTGGGGGGGGGGGGTGCTTACCTATGGCCACTTCCTCCTCAGCCACGAGGTCCCCCCCCCCACGAATATTGCGGGTCCCTCTGCTTGTACTGCACTAATGCTGACACTACACTAATGCCCACAGCATTGGCACGTGCAGAGAAGCAATGGGCAGACTCTTGTGAGGACAAGTCATTCAGCTTGATCTCTGTGCAGGGAGTGACGGAGTGGCCCCCCAGCACATTCAATGTAGGCAGAGAGCAGCATTATTACCTCCTGGCATTGGCTAGAAAGCGACAAGGTCAGAACAATGAATCGTGGGCGGGATGCCTCATCTGTGGTTGAGTGCACGGACCAGCAGAAAGCTTCTGGGAAAGAGCGGCAGCTCGGTGGCGGAACAAACGCTTTGCGTGCACGAGGCCTCTTGGTCAGTCTCTGCCATCTCTGCACAAAGGTCTTCAGGCAGCTGGCTTTGGGGACGGACCTTTCTCTCCCTCGGGGCTTGCTAGGAAGGCACCGCCAGTCTGCACAGACGAAGGGGGAGCCGTAGGGCCCAACGGGGATGAGTCGGTCAGGGGCAGCTTCAGAAAGTTCATGCGCGCATGCTCATCCGTCTTCAGTGATGTGATTAATTTCTCACATTAGCACTCCTAATTCTCTCCTGGCATATCTGTTTGGAGGGCCGCCTCCACTCTGGTAACTTTCTTCTTCCCAAGGGCTGGCGCAACCTGTTGTGGCTGCCAGAGGGAGCCTGTTTTAAGTTAGGTCGTGTGAAGGCTGTTCCCATGGGGTGCATTCCCCCTTTTTCTCTGCCAGAAGGCCAGAGCCAGTTTGGTGGAGTGGTTAAGTGCGCGGACTCTCATCTGGGAGAACCGGGTTTGATTCCCCACCCCTCCAAGTGCAGTTGCTGGATGACCTGGGGCAAGCCATCGTTCTGTCAGAGCTGTTCTCTCAAGGACAATTCTGGAAAGAGCTCTCTCAGCCCCACCTACCTCACAGGGTGTCTGTTGTGGGGAGGGGAAGAGAAAGGAGATTGTAAGCCGCTCTGAGACTCCTTTTGGGTAGTGAAGGGCAGGGTATAAATCCAATCTCCTCCTCCTCCTCCTCCTTCTTCATCTTGAGCAAGGGTGGCCAACCTGTGGCTCGGGAGCCACATGCGGCTCTTTCACACATATTGTGCGGCTCCTGGCAGGGCGGCTGGGGAAGCAAAGGGGAGGCATGCTTTTTCTCTCTTTCTCCCTCCCTCCCTTCCTTCCCTCCTCCCTCCCATCTATTTGCTTTCCTAGTTTCTCTCTCTCTCTTTCTTTCCACTTCTTTAATTCTTTCTTTCCATCTCTTTCTCTTTTTCTCTCTCAATATCATTAGCAAACAAGTAATATAATTATCAATAACCGGTTTTCCTCGTTTGTTTTTATTTTTGGCAGTCCCATTTAACATTAATAAAAAGCAAATTTGCATATTTTTAAAAATAAAAACGTGTGTGTGATATTTGTTTCTGTCTTGCGGCTCTCAGACATCTGACGTTTATTCTATGTGGCTCTTACGTTAGGCAAGGTTGGCCACCCCTGATCTTGAGGATTGAGCAGTGTTCTCTTCCATATACCCATGCATGCAGAACTCCCGTCCCCTTTAGTAGTTTGCACTGATACTGGGGAGCAGGGAACCCTTCCCGTTCCGCATGGTGAGGGGCATCTTACAACGTAATTTGAAAAGGCATGGCGGACAGTGGAGCCAACACACAGTCTGGCTCTGTGATAGGAATCAAAGTGGAGAGGGAAACTTCTGCCACTTTAAAAAGGCTTTTTAAAGTGGTCTGTGGAACTTCGTAGGATACGGGCCTCTTCTCCATCTTTCCCCCCAGCATGCCTCCTTTATTATTTATTTTGTTTGGGGAGGGGCCATGGCTCTATGGTAAAGCATCCACTTTGCATGCAGAAGGTCCCAGGTTCAGTCCCTGCATTTCTGGTTCGAAAAACCTCCACTTGAGACCCTGGAGAACCCCTGCCAATTTGAATAGACAGTATTCAGGAGGGGGGCTGTGGCTCTGTGGAAGAGCCTCTGCTTGGCATGCAGAAGGTCCCAGGTTCAGTCCCCAGCATCTCCAGTTCAAAGGACCAGGACTTGAAAACAATGCCTGTTACAGAATAAAATGGGTGTGGGGGACCCAAGGCAATTCTGCCGTCTAAGACCACCAATGCCTTAGGGGTAGGATTACAAAATCAGAAGACAATGCAAAAGATGCAATATAAACCATAAACAGAGAGTTGTTACGGAGGCTAGAAAAGCAAGATGTTCCCGGGAGTAACCATAGAAGTAGACTACAATCCCATTCCATGATAAAGGTGCCTTCCTGGGTAGTTCCATACTCTTCTTTGGAGGAAGGGGCTGTGGCTCAGTGGTAGAGCCCCTGCTTGGCATGCAGAAGGTCCCAGGTTTGATTCCCAGCATCTCCAGTTGAAAGGATCAGGCAGGAGGTGATGGGAAAGACCTCAGCCTGAGACCCTGGAGAGCCATGAAGAGAGACTGTGGCTCAGTGGTAGAGCCTCTGCTTGGCATGCAGAAGGTCCCAGGTTTGATTCCCAGCATCTCCAGTTGAAAGGATCAGGCAGGAGGTGATGGGAAAGACCTCTGCCTGGGACCCTGGAGAGCCATGAAGAGAGACTGTGGCTCAGTGGTAGAGCCTCTGCCTGGCATGCAGAAGGTCCCAGGTTTGATTCCCAGCATCTCCAGTTGAAAGGATCAGGCAGGAGGTGATGGGAAAGACCTCTGCCTGGGACCCTGGAGAGCCATGAAGAGAGACTGTGGCTCAGTGGTGGACCTTCGGTCTGGCCTGCAGAAGGTCCCAGGTTCAATCCGCAGCATCTCCAGTTAAAAGGGACCAGGCAATAGGTGATGTGAAAGACCTCTGTAGAGTTAGTACCAGTCTGAGTAGACAATACTGACATTGATAGACGAAAGGTCTGAATTAGTATAAGGCAGCTTCGTGTGTTCCAGTTTCAGTCCCCCTGGACTCTTCCGTTTTGCACATTCTGTGGAATGACAGAAGTACAGGGGCCTTCCCCACCACCTCACGCAGGCCATCCGGTCAACCGCTCCCAGAACACAGCCTCGGTTGTGGAATGGCGGTGGCTAATTCTTGTGCCATGTGCTCCACAAGTCGAACCACCCAGAGCTGAAGACCGAGCTGGTGCACTGCCGGCTGTGTTCTTCCGTGTGGCTTTATCACCGGCTTACTGTGCTGGGGAGCAGCCAGATAGCGTCACACTAGAGAGGCAAGCTGGTAGGCAGCTGCGACTGATTGGGTAGCCAAGATTACCCCCCCCCCCCGGTCTTTCCTGCTCCTCTCCAGATGTTCCGGGATCCCTTGGTCTCCCGACCACTTGTGACATGTTAGTCGCTGGCGGGCCCACCTACGATTTGGACGAACCCGTGTTTATAACCTTAGCGTGCCTTTGAACCACACGGGCTTTGCACACGGCAGAGCTGTTAAAATGCGGTGCGTATTCCGGAGAGCTTTCCTCACCCCCTTTCCTCTGGAATCATTACTGGTGCAAGAAGACTTCGTTGTTGAAGTGTGTAGGGTTTTGCTCTCGCTTCGCAAAGCAGGGAGGTGGGGGCAGGGGAGAGAACCTTGATGCCATGTAAATGTTAAATAAATCATATCAGTGCCAAAGAAGATAACACATCAAACGTGCCGGCTTCGTGTTTGTACTTCCTGGCGTTGGCCGCCGACGGGGCTTTCATCGCAATCGAAAGCAGAAGTGGTTTTTCAAGGAATGCGTTTGCAGCTCCATATAGGCTCGCTCGCCGGATTCCGTTTATGCAAACCTTCGTAACCACAGGGTAGAGACAGCAATCCGTGTGATGCTTGGAGGTGGGTAATTCGCCCAAATTGCGAAGCCTGCAAAGAATAATGTTTTGGAGCTTGCTGCTGCCGGCGAAGAATAATGTTTTGGGGCGGGAAGTACAGTAACTGAAATAGCAAAGGCATGATATATTCTTCCCCCTATACTAAAATTGAAAGCACGTTTTATCCTTCTGCCTGAAAAGGTTTCCTCTTTTCGAGTACGGACGAGCGAGAATGGGGATTATTACTAAAGCCCATCCTGTGTCTCTTTGCCTGCGTCGCTGTTCTTACGGATTGGAAAGAAGTAAACCTAGAGCAGTAAATCATGCAGAGACACAGCAGCCGTCCTCTTTTGAGGGCACATGATTCTGATAGGTATTGGTGTCTGGAGCAACCAGATGCTGCAAGCACAGTTGAGAACATAGATTTAGCATCTATAGGATGCTATAGAGAGCCAGTTTGGTGTAGTGGTGAAGTGCGCGGACTCTAATCTGGGAGAACTGGGTTTGATTCCCCCCTCTTCCACTTGCACCTGCTGGATGACCTTGGGCAAGCCATAGTCCTGTACCAGCTGTTCTCTCAAGGACAGTTGTCTTAGAGTTCTCTCAGCCCCACCCACTTCACAGGGTGTCTGTGGTGAGGAGGGGAAGGGAAAGGAGTTTGTAAGCTGCTCTGAGACTCCAAGTGAGTGAAGGGTGGGATATAAATCCAATCTCTTCTTCTTCTTCTAATCTAGGACATTTCTAAGGTGAAGGCGGACCAACATTATGGAAAACCATAGTAGCCTTAGAAATGATGCTAAATAATTGAGATTCCCGTATTCTGCAAACATTCATGTTCTACTATGAATCAAACGAATGAAGACACATACTCCCTTTAGTGGTCCATGTATTCTACTATAAACTGAGTCTTGTAGACAATTAATGTATGTCCTTTTCAGATGAAGTCTTTTGAAACGAACCTATAATCCGGAGAACGTCGTCAACAATATTCTTCTTTTTGGACCTCTTCTGTATCTTTGTATTGTTAATTGGATGTTGCGTTACTTAGTTCATAAATTGTATCTAGCACAGACACACAGCTTTCAGTTGTCTATGACCTCTGCAAGCACAGTTGGAGACATGGGTGGGTAATTTTAGTAGGAGGCGAGACTAAAACAGTGACTCATACTGGGATGCGGCAGTCTCCCTCTTCTGTACGCTGGTTCTTTGGGCTCACAAGAACCCTATAATTATTTATGTTAGAGTCCTCCTGGCTCACTTAACAGTTATCGTGCATAAATGTGTCCCAGCACAGTTAGGTTATTATCAAGTGAAATGCTTTCAAAGCTTTACTAACTTGATGGGCATTGGGAACTGGGGTAGGATAACACATAAGCCCTGTTCAATAAGTAGAAGGAGACAGTGGCCCTCCCTGGTATCTAAAACGATTTTGTTGTTGTTGTTCAGTTGCGCAGTCTACTCTTCGCGACCCCATGAGCCATATCACGCCAGGCCCTCCTGTCTTCCGTCATCTTCCGGAGTCTGCTCAATTTCATGTTTGTTGCATCGATGACACTGTCTAGCCATCTCATCCTTTGCCATCCCCTTCTTCTTTGACCTTCAATCTTTCCCAGCATCAGGGTCTTCTCCAGGGAGTGCTCCCTTCTCATTGGGTGGCCAAAGGATTTGAGCTCCAGCTTCAGTCTCTGGCCTTCCAGGGAACAGTCAGGGTTGATTTCTTTTAGGATCGACTGATTTGATCTCCTTGCAGTCCAACGGACTCTCAAGAGATACGAAATGATACTAAAGTTTTTAAAAAGTCAGCTGAGGTTTTGTTTAATGTTTAAAGAAGCTAGAAAAGGTAGAATCGCCAACCTCCTATGGAGATCAGTTCTCCTGGAGAAAATGGCTGCTTTGGAGGGGGGACTGTATAGCATTATTTACCTCCCCATACCCTGCCCTGTTCACGGATTTCCAAATGCATCACTGGCAACCCGAGTGAAGATCCCAGCTCCGAGTCTATTTCAGGTGGGGCGTGAACGGGTGAGATTGATTACCTTTCGGAATACCCTGCGTTCCCTCATCCATCTGAATCAGGCCTTATCGACTTTTTAAAGGAGCTCTGCAAAACGTTCTTAAATCCGGTTTCAGCTAAGGTGGAAAGCGTTTGATCTCTGTGGCTTCCCTCCCATATTAATCTCGCTGCCCTTTTGCGAGTTAATTATTCATTCTGCATTGTTTCACCAGGCACACCCCCCCGCAAGCCACTGGGTATTGGTGGCATATCCTTAGAAGAGAATGAGCTCTTGGAAAACCCCGGGGTCTCCTCTTGACCCTCACGTAGACCATCTAATGAGTGTTCCAAACCAGCAGATGGAATCGCCATCAAGCCAATAGGCCGTCTAGCCCCGTTTCTTTGCCAGGGGGTAGATGCTACCAATGACAGAGTGATGGAGTAATTTATTCCCCATTGCCCACTCTCCGGTTTCTGTTTGTGGGGGTTTTGTGGCTTTTTTTTTTTTTTTTTTTTGCAAAGCAAGAATCCGCATCCCGGCTACCTGTCTTCCTTACCTGTGGCATCCAATCCTAAATTAATTCTTGGCTGCTTCCCAGCACATAAAACCAGTTTTGTTAATGTTTAGCCTGCTTTAACTGTGAGCATAATGCAGCCTCTGTTTAGAGCGGTTTCTCCTGTTTAGAGAGGTTTAGAGCATCTTCGTCCAGCATACGAGATCGGAGTGGAGGGAACAGTCACGGACTGATGCTGCACAGTGTGTAGGGATCTGTGTAGGCACAGAACATGCACCACGTCAATTAGGATCGGACCCTCTGTGGCCATTGCCAAAACCGAGTGTTTTGTTTTATTTATGTGTGTTATTTACGGTCCGCCTTTCTCACACGGACTCAAGGCAGATTATACACAGAGAGTCAGTGAATCAACAAAATGGGACGTTCAGCAACCAACACCTTAGGGTTTTATTTCGGAGAGGTTTGCTCCTGGCAGCTAAAACTCTGGTGGCTGTCAGCCTGCACTGGGAGCCAATCCGGTGTAGCGGTTAGGAGCACAGACTCTAACCTGGGAGAGCTGGGTTTGATTCCTTGCTCTTCCACATGCAGCTGCTGGTGTGACCTTGGGTCAGTCACAAGTTCTCTCAGAGCTATTCTCTCAAGAGCAGCTCTCTCCGAGCTCTCTCATCCCCACCTACCTCACAAGGTGTCTGCGGTGGGGGGAGGGGAAGGGAAAGGAGATTGTAAGCTGCTCTGAGACTCCTTCGGGTAGTGAAGGGCAGGATATAAATCCAATCTCTTCTTCTTCTAAAAGGAAGAGGAGAGAAAGGAAAGGCCAGCCCTTAAAAGGAATGCCCTGCAAAACTTCTAGCACAGAGCCAGTTTGTTGCTTGGGTACAAGCTTTGTTGGGAAGGTATGCCGTCTTGAGCTGACAGCCAGGCAGAAGCTGAAGGTAGGCAGGTGGCTGTGCTTGGTGGGGGAGCGGAAGCAGCGAGTCTTTCACTCTTCAGGCCAACTGTCAAGTTGTGCTGGAACCATTCAGAGCTAGGACACCAGCTTCCCAGGATCCCTTCTATTATTCCGGCGGTGCAGTGGCGCCGTTACGTCAAGAGGTTTTGCAAAATGCTAGTGGGTCTGCCACATCACTTCCGATTTTCAGCAGAAGTGATGGGAGTGTGCTGTCGGGCCGTGTCCCCCCCCCCCCCCCATTTCCTCCCCTGGGATTGAGTTGTTTTATGCTCAGACTTGGTGTACTAATTTTTTTATTTTTTTGCAATATTTTTTATTTTATTATTATTTGTTTAATCTGTTACATCGAATATTTATTAATTTTTACAATTTCATCCCTTCCTTCCCTCCCTCCCTCCGTCTCTTTTATTCGTAGTCTTTTCCCCCCAGCCAAGGGCACAAAGTCTTAATCTTCCACTGAATGTCCTTCCTTCCTTCAGTCAGTATCCAATCTAGGTAGGTCTTCCATCTGGTCTTGATTTCCGTGGATTTTTCTTCCCATGATATTCCCTTATTGATTGATTGCCACGATATCTGACTGAACAAAATCAAACAGATAGTTGTGCCAGATTTCTATTGACCATTTACTTTTGTCTTTCCGCCCCAGAGCAATGGCTGCCTTTCCCGCCAGTATCAGAGCTTTAATTAGATTTTGATTAGTCCTATTCAGTAATGGGCAGGGTTGCCAAGTCAGGGTTGGAAAATACCTGGAGATTTTGGGGGTGGAGCCAGGAGAAGGTGGGGTTTGGGGAGGGGAGGGGCCTCAGCATGGTACAAGGCCATAGAGTCCACCCTTCAATGCAGCCATTTTCTCCAGGGGAGCTGATCTCTGTCAGCTGGGGATCAGTTGTAAAAGCGGAAGATCCCCAGGCCCCACCTGGAGGCTGGCAACCCTAATAATGGGCTACCCAATGTACTTAACAACATTAGGTTAAAGTCTGTAGTTAATGTTATATTGCATACTTTTCTAATATTTTCAATAATTTCCCCCCAAAACTTCTTTACTTCTGCACATTCCCACCAAATGTGAGCATACCAACCCTTGAGATGTTTGCAGGTGTACTAATTATTTACACAGGCAAATGGTCCGGATGTACTGAATAACTGAATCACAGAATCGTAGAGTTGGAAGGGACCTCCAAGGTCATCGAGTCCAACCCCCCGCACAATGCAGGGAATTCACAAATACCTCCCCGCTCCACACCCCCAGGGACCCCTGCTCCATGCCCAGAAAACGACAAAAAACTTCTCCAGAATCTCTGGCCAAACTGGCCTGGAGCAGAATTGCTTCCTGACCCCAGAGTGGGGATCAGCATTTCCCGGGGCGTGTCAGAAAGGCCCACCGAGGCAACCCTTCCTGCCCTCCCTCTCATGGTCAGCTCAAGTACACAGAATCAGCGCTGCTGTCAGATGGCCATCTAGCCTCTGTTTGAAAACCTCCAAAGAAAAAGAGCCCACCACCTCCCGAGGAAGCCCACCGAGGAACCGCTCTAAATGTCAGGTCGTGGGGAGCTCCTGTTTGAAATCTGTTCACCTCGTCCCCCAAAAAGCACTCCATGCTCAAGTTGAAAAACAGTTCTTGTAGTACAGTGGCACCTTTAAGCCCAAAGAAGTTTAATTTGGGTATAAGCTTTCGTGGGCACGCACACTTCGTCAATGAAAAAGCCTGCGTGCCCACAAAAGCTTATAATTAAACTTCGTTGGTCTTAAAAGGTGCCCCTGGACTCAAACTTTGTTCTGTTGCTTCAGGCCAATATGGCTGCCCACTGGAACGATTCTCTTGTATTTTGCTACCTCTACTTTCATTCTAGTTCTGTAGCAGGCTAATGGAAGCAGTCGGCCTGCCTTACAACAAGTCACTTCAACAACAACAAAAAAGGTTTGAATCTGGAAAAAAATATGCAAAATTATCCCAATACATTTTTTTAAGGTGCCGTAGGGTTCTTGTTCTCGTTGCTACAAACTTAACATTGCTGTCCCAATAGAACCCATTAGTTTAGGTCCAGTTTGTTTACATTCAACTGAATCAAGTGATGGTGTTTTTTTTAATTATTACACAGAGTAGTCGAAGTGCATGATGCTTTTCGGAGGACAGAAGGCAAAGTGTGTGCCCCAAAGAGCTTACAGTCTGAAAGAGGGGAGAGGGAAGATGGAGATGGGGGGGAAACTGAAGAACAACGTGTATTTGTTCCAAGAGCAGGTACACGGGCCTTACTCCTATGGGGGAGGAGAACTGAGAGGTTGTAGAAAAGTTTTCACAAGATTTTCCCAGGCTGTGCCTCGTTAGGAAAACATCCTCACCTACACAAAACATTTTGCACCCCATCTGAAAGAAGATGAGGAAGAAGCGACTAAGCACCTTATTCAGGAAGAGATTTCCAGAACCTCCGGGCCACTGCAATAAAGGCCCTGCACTTCACATTTACCTGATGCTCTTAACTCCTAGAGTAGGGCCTGACATGCTGAATTTATGGTTGCTAACTGGTGTTGCAAGACCTGTATGGCCTAGGCTAGTCCACCTTCGTCAGATCTCAGGAGCTAAGCAGGGTCCACCCTGGTTAGTATTTGGATGGGAGACCACCAAGGAAGTCCACGGTTGTTACACAGAGGCAGGCAATGGCAAACCACCTTTGTTTGTCCCTTGCCTTGAAAACCCTGCAGCGTTGCCATGAGTCAGCTGTGACATGTTGGCGTAAAAAGCAAAACAGGTGTGGAGAAAAGGACCTTGTCCTTTTAACAGAGGCTTACGTGTGGAAGTGGAACTATTGAAGCTGTTTCTGGCATGAAGGTAAATAGTATCACTCGATAAAATAATCTAGTAAGCCTCTATTAAAGGGACGTGACTTTTCCCCCCAGGACAGTTGGCAACCCCATTTATAACTTAGAAGCAACATTAAACTTTCTCAGTATGAAAGCGGGGGGAATTTGATATGGATGAGTCTGGGCTCCTTAATTTTCAGGCTGGCTCCCAGGTCCAAAGAGAATTTATCTAGGCCTGCTCTAGATCTCTGTCTTATTCTGTATAGCAGGTTCCGTAGCTGCCTTCTTCCTTGGGGATTCCAAAATGAAATACTTAAGACAATGATACAATTGGAAAGAAGCAGAGCAGGAGACCAATAATAAAATCATAGAGGAGCAAAGCGGTGGAGGTCAGGAAGCAAAGATAAAAATGAAGCAAGCAAGAAGTCTGTTTGAAAAAGCCGGGGGGTTACTAAGTCTGGGTTGCAGTGAAGTTTTAGAACTTCAGGGAGCAAGGTCTGATCCAGTTGTGTGTTCTTATCTAGCCTTTTTATACACTTTTCTGTTTATGTATATGGTGAGGCGCATATGCGCATGTGCAAACAGGATTAAAAAAAAAAAAAGCCAACCGCACGGCTCCTTACGCTGGATGCCATCTAGACAATCCACTGCAGGAGTCACGCGCAGTAAAGCGATTCACGGGGGAGCTGTCTGGTCGTGCAACGCTGGATCAAAAAGATCTAGCTCAGATTACGGCCGGGCCAATGGCGGGATTAGCTGCCCGTCTGAACGCACCCCTAGGGACCAGCAGCAAGCTGTTCTCTGAACAACATGGGGAAGTGTTGAGTATAACAAGTTTAAAACACTTTCAGTGTTTACAGGGTTAATGTTGTTTGTATTAGTCAACAGGCAGTCACCTGTTCGTTTGTAACCAATCTGTTTACGCAATAGTTAGATCGGGAACTTTTTTAGACCCTTCGCTCTCTAGCTGTAAAGATGTAGGAATATAGTTCTTTTGTGGTATTGCATCCCGTTTGCCTTTTCCCATGTTAGGTGTATAGTAAACTTTTACCTTTCAAATACACATAAGACTCAGACTCTCAGTCTGTTCTCTGCTAATGCTTAACGATTTTACTCTGCTTAAATATATTCTTACCACGAATAACCAACAGGGAGTTTGTGCTGTCACTTTTTCTACCTGATCATACTCAACAGTTGACCAAATCTGGTTTGGGAGAGTCCTGGAGATTTGGGTGCTGGAGATTTGGGTTTGGCTCGGATTGCCAAATCTGGTTTGGGAGAGTCCTGGAGATTTGGGTGCAACCAGAAGACAGTCAGGTTTGGGGAGGAGAGGGACTTCAGTAAGATATAATACCATAGTAGCCGCCCTCCAAAGTGTCCATTTTCTCCAGAGGAAATAGATCCCTGTCACTTGGAAACCCGCTGTAATTCCAGGAGGCCCTGTCTGGAGGATGACAACCCGACCAGGTGATGGCATGGAGGCAGGAGATTGGTGTGCACTTATGTTCTGTCTTTTTTCAAGTGGACCGTTAACACGGTCACCTTCACTTATCCTTCACCACCTCTCCTGCTCCTTAGATCACCTGGTTTATGGCTCGGCTGCTTCCGCTTACAAGAGATTGATTGCGTCCGTCAGAGATCCAGGCGAGCAGCCGTGTTGGCCTGAAGCAGTAGAACAAAGTTCAAGTCCAGGGGCGCCTTTAAGACCAATGAAGATTTATTCAGGGTATGAGCTTTCATGGAGGTAGATGGTGAGCTGCAGATTTGCATACAGCATCTGTGAAACACCTTTATTATGCTGCATGCTAATTTGTTGCTCTCCCTTTATCTATATGTATGGACTGGCAACTTCCATTTCAATGTAGAATCATAGAGTTGGAAGGGACCTCCAGGGTCATCTGGTCAAACCCCCTGCTCAGTGCAGGAAATTCACAAATATCTCCCCTTCCACACACCCAGTGCCCTCTGCTCCATGCCCAGAAGATGACAAAAAAACCCTCCAAGATTGCTTCCCGACCCCAGAATGGCAACTAGCGTTTCCCTGGGCATGGAAGAAAGGGCCACAAGAACTAAGCACTGAGGCAACCCTTTTGGCCCTCCCTCTCGTGATCTGCCTGAGTTCACAGAATCCGCATTGCTGTCAGATGGCCATCTGGCCTCTCTTTGAAAACCTCCAAGGAAGGAGAGCCCACCACCTCCCGAGTAAGCCTGTCCCACTGAGGAACCGCTCTAGCTGTCAGGAAGTTCTTCCTAATGTTCAGCCGAAAATTCTTCTGATTTAATTTCAACCGGTTGGTTCTGGTCCGACCCTCTGGAGCAGGGGTGGCCAACCTTGCTTAACGTAAGAGCCACATAGAATAAACGTCAGATGTCTGAGAGCCGCAAGACAGGAACAAATATCACACACACGTTTTTATTTTTAAAAATATGCAAATTTGCTTTTTATTAACGTTAAATGGGACTGCCAAAAATAAAAACAAACGAGGAAAACCAGTTATTGATAATGATATTACTTGTTTGCTAATGATATTGAGAGAGATGGAAAGAAAGAATTAAATAAGTGGAAAGAAAGAGAGAGAGAGAAACTAGGAAAGCAAATAGATGGGAGGGAGGAGGGAAGGAAGGAAGGAAGGGAGAAAGAGAGAAAAAGCATGCCTCCCCTTTGCTTCCCCAGCCGCCTTGCCAGGAGCCGCACAATATATGTGAAAGAGCCGCATGTGGCTCCCGAGCCACAGGTTGGCCACCCCTGCTCTGGAGCAACAGAAAACAACTCCGCCCCATCCTCTAGATGACAGCCCTCCAAGTACTTGAAGATGGTTGTCATATCACCTCTCAGTTGTCTCCTCTCCAGGCTAAACACGTAGCTGAAGAAGTGTGCATGCACATGAAAGCTTATACCTTGACTTTGTCGGTCTTAAAGGTTCCACTGGACTCGAACTCTCTTCTGCTTCTTCAGACCAACATGGCTACCCAATCTGAATCTATTGCCATTGCAGTGTATCTGAAGAAGTGTGCCATGCACACAGAAGGTTATACCTTGACTAAAACTTTGTTGGTCTTAAAGGTGCCCCTGGACTCGAACTTTGTTTCGTCCATCATAGTTAGGCCCATAACAGGCCAAATTCAAGGCTCTTCGGAGTAATCAGATTGGACTCCTCTGTTGTTCAGGTTTAAGGACTGGATTAACTTATGGTCCATACGTGTGGGCTGCAAATGTGCTTTTTTATTATTTCGCTGAGATTTATATCTCTCCGTGACGCACCCTCCGGGTGGCTTGACACACATCATCGAAAACAGAAAGGCGGCTATAAAGAGCAATAAAACTTTACCCTGAAGGCAAATTCATTAAAACAGGATCCTTAAGTGGTGTAAAACAACTTTAAAAAAAAATTATGCATGAGAATTGTCAGAACTCCTTTCCAAGGGAAGCAATATTTTCTGAGGGGATAAAAATCCCGAGAAGCCTGAGTGAATGCGCTTTGCTGGGAAGAAGGAGGAGGTTGGATTTATACCTGGCTCTTCACTCGGAGTCTCAGAGCGGCTTACAATCTCCTCTCCCCACAACAGACACCCTGTGAGGCAGATGCGGCCGAGAGAGCTCTGAGAGAACTGCTCTTGATAGAACATCTTGGGCCGCGGTCACACGGCCCTTAAATGCGGGAGGAAAGGCTATTTCCTCCTGCATTTAAAGGGGCCATCCACAACGGCCGCAGAAAGTCCCGCGCTGAAGCGGGCTTAAATGCGGGTTGCTCCCGCATTTTCCAACCCCGGGAAAATCAACAGTTTTCCCGGGTGTTGCGGGAGGAACCCACATTTTAGCCATCTGGCCAGCCCTCTCTCGCAGTCATTGCGAGAGCGGGGCTGTCCAGATGGTCCCGTCGGCCATTCCACCCCCCCTTTTACACTTGGGCGCTTGGGCAGTCAAGCGCTCAAGTGTAAAAGGGGGGGGGGAACCCCAAACTTACCAGGCGGCGGTCAGGTCCTTCGCTGCCGCTGCCGCGACCGCCTCTGCCGCCGCCTCTGCCGCTGCCACCGCTTCCACGGCCACCGCCGCCACCTCTGCCGCAGCCACCACTTCTGCAGCGGCTTCCGCCACCGCCGCCTCTAATGCGGCCGCCGCCGCTGCTTCTGCTGCTGCAGGGGTTGGGATGTGTAGACAAATGTAGACAGTGTAGACATCCCAACCCGCGGTAGAAAATGCGGCCCCTTTAAATCCGGGAGGGCTCCCGGATTTAAAGGGGCCATGTGACCGCAGCCTCTGAGAGAATTTGTGACCCGTTTTCTCTCTAAGTTGAGTTAGTGTGCGCTAGCTCACAGTTCGTTAGCCTCCGGCTCACACAGTTTTGTCTTAGGAAGGATGGATCCAGAGGAAACTAGAGGCAGTCGCCGAATGGCTCGCTCCCAACTTTAATGCCAGTGACTCACAAAGTAGAATTTTTGCCCACAAGACTCCACCGCTTAGAGGGAGCATTGTCACCCAGCTTGCTGCATGTGGAGGAGTGGGAAATCAAATCTGGTTCCCCAGAGTAGGGTCCGCTGCTCTTAACCACTACACCAGACTGTCCTTTCCACACACCTCTTGTCAAGAGAAGAAGAAGAGATTGGATTTATACCCCGCCTTTCACAACCCGAAGGAGTCTCAGAGCGCTTTACAATCTCCTTCCCCTTCCCCTCCCCACAACGGACACCCTGTGAGGTCGGTCGGGCTGAGAGAGCTCTGACAGAAACTGCTCTTTTTTTCAAGAACAGCTGTGCCAGAACTAAGGCTTGCCCAAGGTCATCCAGCAGGTGCAAGCGGAGGAGTGGGGAATCAAACCCGGTTCTCCCAGATTAGAGTCCGCGCACTTAACCACTACACCAAACTGGCTCATTTCCACATTGCCACGCAGGATTTATTTGGTGGGGAAGCCTGGGTGTCTTATTTTAGGGAGGAGCTGTGGCTCAGCGGTGGAGCCTCTGCCTGGCATACGGAAGGTCCCAGGTTCAATCCCCGGCATCTCCAGTCAACAGGATCAGGCAGCAGATGTCATGAAAGACCTGAGACCCTGGAGAGCCACTGCCAGTCTGAGTAGACAAGAGGGCTTGATTCAGGATAAGGGAATTCCATGAGTGTTCAGCATCGCCTCCGTTTCAGTGATCAGAGCGACATCCTTCCAATGGGGCTTTCCGTTTTTTACCATCTCTTTGTGTGTTTTTTCCCCCTAAAAAATTATTGATGATAAATCTACAAAAGAGAAAACAAAGTACACAGTCCTACATCATTGTAATTTCTTTTTGGCCCTGATCTCTTAAACCTCTGATCTCACGCTTTTCATCCTGCCATTTGTCTTGCGTTTTGTGTGCAACCGTGGCCTTCGGTTTTTCTTCACGGTTTACAGCTCGGAACGTCGTTTCTTTCTTTCTTTAAATGGCTGCACTCCCTCGCGCCCCCCCCCCCCCGGCTGCCTCTCGTCTCTGTTCTTCATCGATTGATTCCCTCACAGTTGAATCCTGTGTTTTGTTTGGTTTCGAAACTGAGCCGATCTTTATCCCTTTTTTCTTTCCTATTCTCTTGGACGACATCGGAGGCTGATAACTTTAATTCTGCCTTGTCGAAGGCTGCATTTCCTGGCACCGACTGAACCCGGTCCCTGAGGCCTGAATCGAATTAGGCCCTTCTCGAATAATATACAGGCCAAGGATGCTTTTCTGAGAAAGCGATACTAAGCAGGTTGACTCAGAATCCTACTCAGCTCTTCTCAATAGGGCTTACTCCCAGGAAAGTGTTATTAGGATTGTACTGTTAGGCAGGCCCCTAGAAAGAGCAAGCAGCCAGGTACAGTCGCCAGCGTGAGGTAAAAGTAAGGCCACTTTCAATTCAGGCCTGGCTTGGCCGCAAGTGAATTCCAAGCGAAGTCTCTTGGATTGGATTTTAGTCAAATAATAGGCACCAACCGGGTATTATGGCCGCTGACCGCTTTCTCAACCTGAATTCCGCTTTCTGGTCTCTGTCACTGTTTCTCAAGTTTTTCCCATCTTGTTTTCTTTCCTTATCACACACACACAAAATCCACCGGGAGACTGAATTAGATTCTTTGGCCAAAGGGATAACACCTCCATAAATCAAAAGCACCTTGGGGGAAAAAACAGCTGCTTAAAAATGAGAGGTGCCACCTCATCCGAAGTTCAGGCGCTTGTCGCTTTCATCCCCATCTGTAAGCACTTACGGAAGAAGGATGGGCGTGGGGCATGGAGGTTCCAAAAGCACAGCATTTGCCGGGCAAACCTGATTGCTGCCTTTAAAGAAATTGCAGGGTTGCCGGACAAAAGGACATGATGGCTTCAATTTATCGCCAGGGTTAGCTGTCTCTGCCGCTCTTTCTCTGTTTCGCTCTCTCTCCCCCTCTCTCCCTTGTTCCCAGGCCAAGAAAAACAACCTGGGGAATTTGGAAAAAGGTATTGCTTAGATTTAAAACTGCTGACGCATTGGTTGGAAAGTTGGCAGGGACCCTGCGCAGGAAGAATCCCCAGATATTATTTGCGTCTCATCAGGAACCCGAACCTAAAAAAAGAAACGATCTTTGTAGCTGGCTGGAGAGGAGGGCCGCAGTTTAGCAAGCAGCATGGCTAAAGAAATACCCTGAATTCTGGCTCCCCGAGGGGCCCCTCTCCTTATTGAGGGGGGGGGGACCCCAATGTTTTTGGCCAAGCTTGCATTGCAGGGACGGTTCAGGGTTTTGCCGAACTATGCGCGCACCCTTGCCAAGCGTTTCGTGCGGTACCAGCAGGCCACTTGCGCAAGTCACTCGTGTACAGTTTTTCTAGGCTGAATTATTTCAGTTTCGTTTTGTTTTCCAAGCTCCCACCCTTGGCCCGGGTTCACGTGGGCGAGGCCCTGATTTTGCAAGAGAGGCACTTGCAACAGACCACCATGCGCTGTGGGTGCAGGCTGGGTTTTCGCCAGTCTGGGTTGGGTCAACGCTTGGCAGGGCGAAGAGACTCAGGGGAAGCCCGGCTCACCGCAACATGTGGCTTTTTTTTGTTGTGTTGTGTTTTGTTTTGTTTCGGAGTTGTTTTTCCTTCGGAGATGACACCACTCAGAGACCAGCCCTTTCTACATTGGTGCAATCGGTGTTGTGATTCAGAAGAGGTCTTAAGGTAAGGCCCCTTAGCCTGGAGTGTACCCATGAAATCCAAGGCATGGTCTCTTCGGAATTAAAATCAGAGGGGCAGCGTTGCTTTCCGAGCACATAAGTAGGAGCTAACTACTCAGAGAAGACCACATATCCCCTATGTCACTACCCTGGCTTCCCGGTACAGGTAATCCTAGAATAATACAACTAGGATGATAAAAGGGTTGGAGCACTTTCCCTATGAAGAAAAGTTAAAGCGCTCGGGGCTCTTTCGCTTGGAGAAACGACGGCTGAGGGGTGACATGATCGAGGTTTACAAGATGGTGCGTGGGGCAGAGCAGGTAGAGAAAGAGGTACTTTTCTCTCTTTCTCTCAATACAAGAACTTGTGGGCACTCCACGAAATTGCTGAGCAGTCGGGTTAGAACGGATAAAAGGAAGCCGTTCTTCACCCAAAGAGTGATTAACACACGGAATTCACTGCCACAGGAGGTGGCGGCAGCTACAAGCATGGATGGCTTCAAGAGGGAATGAGATAAACATATGGAGCAGAGGTCCATCAGTGGCTGTTAGCCACAAGGTATAGATAGGAACTCTCAGTCTGGGGCAAGTGATGCTCTGTATTCTTGGTGCTTGGGGGGAGTGGTGCAACAGTGGGAGGGCTTCTGGTGTCCTGGCCCCACTGCTGGACCTCCTGAGGGCACCTGGTGTTTTTGGCCACTGTGTGGCAGAGTGTTGGACTGGATGGGCCACTGGCCTGATCTAACATTGGCCTCTCTTATGTTCTTATCCTGTTGCATCTGGGTCTCAGGAACGATTCATCCAAACACATCCAATGCAAGATCACAGCAGGATTATACACTCCCACGCGAGCGCCAAATGGAAGGAGGAGCTCACAGAGCAAGGAATCATACAGAGTTGCAGTGTGCAGACTCCTCTGCAGCTGGATATGTTCGACTCGGAAGGGTCTGTTAAAATTATTCCTCGACCAGGAACATGCAGTGGTTGTTTCTGAAAGCCTGTGCCTCCCTAACTTTGTAAGGACTTGTCAGCCACTCTGAGACTTCAAGTGAAGGGTGGGGTATATATCCAGTCTCTTCTTCCTCCTCCTCCTCCTCCTCTTCTTTTTCTCTAATCTGGAAGAACCGGGTTTGATTCCCCACACCTCCACTTGCACCTGCTGGATGACCTTGGGCAAGACATAGTTCTGGCACAGCTGTCCTTGAAAAAGAGCAGTTTCTGTCAGGGCTCTCTCAGCCCCATCTACCTCACAGGGTGTCTGTTGTGGGGCAAGGAAAGGAAAGGAGTTTGTAAGCCACTCTGAGACTCCTTCAGGTAGTGAAGGGCGGGGTATAAATCCAATCTCCTCCTCCTCCTCCTCCTCCTCTTCTTCTTCTTCTGATGTAACTTCCATACACAAAGGCTGGGTATGTGAGAACACCCCTTACTTGGGGTACATACTGGGAGCAAATGCACCCTTTGTTCGATCAGGGTTGCCAGCTCTGGGTTGGGAAATACCTGGAGATTTTGGGGGTGGAGCCTGAGGAGGGAAAGGACTTCTGTGGGGTATAATGTCATAGATTCCACCTTCCAAAACAGCCATTTTTTTCCAGGTCACTGATTCCGGTCACCTGGAGATACACTGTACACTTGTCAGGGATGCTCTAGGCTGATCCTGCACTGAGCAGGGGGTTGGTCTAGATGGCCTGTATGGCCCCTTCCAACTCTGTGAGATTCAAGGATCAGTTGTAATCCCAGCCTCCAGCCACTACCTGGGGGTTGGCAACCATATATGCGATGTTTGTTGCCTTCTCTGGTTAGCCATTGTGGAAAATGAAATACTGAACCGGATGGGGGCAAAGGTCATAGTTTGCCTTGGGCACTAAAAGCCTTTGGGCCAGCCCTGGATAGGTCACTGTACCAAATAAATTTGGACTTCTGGGCCACCATACCGAAAAGTCTGGGAGCTGCTGAGTTAAGCCATTGCTGGTGGCGCTCTGTCCTTTCTTTGGTCAGCCTCTGTTTAACACACACACACACACACACACACACACACACACACGACAGCTAATTGCTCAGGTTGGGTGTGCATGTGCCTTGGATCGGGACCAATGAGCCAGGCATCCCCTGGATTTCCACCTGCTGCAAGAAATATGCAGAGAGCAACAGATGTAGCCAGGTTGCTGTCAGCCTGGAGGTATGACAGTGTCTTTACTGTATCTGTCTGTGTGTGTGTTTATGCTGTGAACATCTCTGCCTAGGGGTGCGGAGGTGGGGCCGGCTGCCAGAAGTTGCTGGGGCGGAATGGAGTCCCGCGTAGCCCTTTCCTGCTATCAGACCCGCCCGCTCTCTGTGGGTGGTGGTGACGGGGTTGCATCACCGTCCCTGATGGATCGCATTCGCAGGAAAGGGGTGCAGCTCAGCAGTATAACCGGGAGAACCTTCGTCTCTCCCCCCCCCCCCCCAACATGCGTTGCGTCACACGAAAACACAGGCTGCAGAGTTAGCGGAATCGAAGGCAAGCTGGCACCGCGCAAACGCTGGCGAAGGCTTTCTGTATCCCTTTTAATCACTGCAATCGGAAGATAAGAAGTCATCCTGAATGAACATGCAAAGCGGCCACAGGCGCTGAGGGCTTGGGACACTGTTTCAGTGTGTTTGCACCTTCCTTTCACCCTGATGGGGAGCCATAGGGAAGTAGGCAGGGCTTTTTTTTCTGGGGGAAACATGCTGGAACGGAGTTCCGGAACCTCTCCGACACAATTCTTTTTAAAATGTTTAAAAGTTCATGAGTTTCCAGTATGTAGATCGAAAACATTTCCCTCTTGAGAGTTCTGGCACCTCTTTCCCCCCCCAAAAAATAGAAGAAGAAAAGCCCTGGGAGTATGTCACTCTCACCTCCTATGTTTTATCCTCACAACAACCCTGTGAGGTGGGTTAGGCCGAGAGTGTTTGACGGGTCACTCGGCGAGCTTCTGTGACAGAGTGAGGATTCGAACCTGAGTCTCCCAGATCCTAATCCAATACTCCAGCCTCTACAGAAGGTCATTTAGCCCATGGCTTCTGCTCTGCCTGGTGGCAGCTGAGCAAATTTTCGAACAAAGGACTTTTTCCCCCAGCCCTATTTCATTGTTTAAATTGGGGGCCCCAAGAACTAAAACCACACAACATGGTCTCTGCAAAGAGAATCTTTTGCCACTGAGCTCAGCGCTGGAGCGAATGTGTCAGAGACGGTTTCCTTAGCAAGTGTGGCACGATGGCTAGAGTCTAGGATGGGAGAAACCCGAGTTCAAATGCTCCACCCTGGCAGGAATCTTTGGGTGACTTCAGACAAGTCACTCTGTCGGCCTGCACCACTGCATGAGGATCAAGTGGGAACATCTGACGCGTACCACTTGGGCCTACTCAGGAGGGAAGAGACGAGGACATAAATATTTAAAAGTGCAGGCCTTTGTAAACATGTTTGTAGATTCCGCCGGGGGGGGGGGGGGGCAGCCATGTTGGTCTGAAGCAATAGAGTAAAGTTTGAGTCCAGGGGCACCTTTAAGACCAACAAAGTTTCATTCTGGGTATCAGCTTTCGCGTGCATGCACATGAAAGCTTACACCCAGAAGTAAACTTTGTTGGTCTTAAAGGTGTCACTGGACTCAAAGTTTGCTTGTAGTTTATGCATAGTGTTCCGATCTTAGTGGGAGGGGCCGTGGCTCAGTGGTAGAGCAGCTGCTCGGCATGCAGAAGGTCCCAGGTTCAATTCCCAGCATCTCCAGTTAAAAGAACCAAGCAGTAAATAAGATGAAGGACCTTTTTCAGCTGCAGAGCCACAGCCAGTGACAGTACAGATCTTGACAGTACAAATGGCCTGATTCAGTATAAAGGAGCTTCAGGTGTTGTGGGGATTAATATTGCAACTCCAAATGAAGATGGCAAGGGGTAGAGCAAAAGAGAAGAAAAGTTTGCTTGCCCCATAAGGTCAGCATACGTGCACCGTCCTTACTTCCTTCCACTTTTAGGAAGGACTCCCTGACAGTTTGAGCGCTTCCTCAGCGGGACAGGCTTCCTCGGGAGGCGGTGGGCTATCCTTCTTTGGAGGTTTTCAGACAGAGGCTAGATGGCCATCAGACAGCAATGCAGATTCTGTGAACTGAGGCAGGTCACGAGAGGGAGGGCAGGGAGGGTTGCCTCAGTGTTTAGTTCTCGGGGCCCTTTCTTACACGCCCGGGGAAATGCTGATCGCCACTTTGGGGCAATCCTGGACATTTTTTGTCATCTTCTGGGCACAGAGCAGGGGTCACTAGGGGTGCGGGAAGGAGGTAGTTGTGAATTTCCTGCACTGTGGAGGGGTTTGGACTATGACCCTGGAGGTCCCTTCCAACTCTGTGATTCTATGATTCTATTCACTTTTGGAGTTTGGAAGGAGCATCGTTTGTCTTTTTTCCTGCATGCTTCTGATGTCTCCTCCCTTCCGGTGACCCCTCCATTTCAGTCCCTTTCCCCATTTTGGTACCCACACGTGGGACATCCACTTAATAGACAGGAAGATCTGCTTCACTGTTTTTCAAATATGCTCCTGGAAGAGGGACGTATGAACATAGGAAGCTGCCGTATATGACCCTTGGTCCATCAAGGTCAGTATTGTCTACTCAGACTGGCAGCAGCGCTCCAGAGTCTCTAGCAGAGGTCCTTCCCATCACATCCTGCCTGGTCCTTTGAGCTGGAGATGCCGGGAATTGAACCTAGGACCTTCTGCATGCCAGGCAGAAGCTCTCCCATTGAGCCACAGTGGAAGCAAGGGCTGTTTGCATGGGAGTTCCCCCACCAAATAAAGTTAAGTCTACACCAATTCTAGCTATGCCTTATAGGGCTTTTCCAGAGGTGGAGCCCTGTCCTTGGAAGGCCTTCCCCCTTAAGGCCCAACAGGTCCCGACCCTGATTAGCATTTGGTCTCCCAGCTAAACCATTTCGTGTTTACTCAGATTTTAATGGGAGGTTCCTCCCAGCTTTTGAGTTATTACTTTTTATGGTCTCCAACCCCTATCCCTATGACTAGCCCTTTTTTTTTTGCTGCTATGACTCTTTTCGGATGTTTGAGACCTTGTGGATTTTATTGGCCGTTTGGTTTACGGCTGTGTACACTGGGAGAGTTTTATTGCAGGTGAGGTTAGCTTTATTGAACTGTTTTATGACTTATTGTTTCGATCTGCATTTTTAATTGTTTTCTTTTTTTTAATTGTTCATTGCCCTGAGCCAATCTCCGGGGAGTGGCATACAGAGGTTCTAAATAAATGGCGTAGACTACAGCAGGGCTCCCTCTTAACCAGGGGCTTGAAAACCGGCTTCAAACCCTGTTTTCAGCTCCTCACTAAGGAGAACCTGGAACAGGGATCTCCAACGAGGTGCCCGTGGGCAGCAATTGCACCCATCAACACCTTTTCTGCTGCCTGCCAGGTGTTTTAGGGAGTGGGTGGGACCAGGTAGGGTTTTTGCCCAGCATGGCTTCTGGTTGGCTCCTGGAGATCTGATTGGCTGGGTAATTTTTTTTTTAAATGTTGCTTTAGCAGCAGCTGCCACCACAGAAAAAGGAAATACCAAAAATCAGAAAATACCGTGCTATAGACAATTACAAAGTATCTCAATTTTTTTAAAAAAATATTTTATATATTTTAATTAATATTTTCTTATAAGAACATAACATAAGAACATAAGATAAGCCAATGTTGGATCAGGCCAGTGGCCCATCCAGTCCAACACTCTGTCACACAGTGGCCAAAAACACCAGGTGCCCTCAGAAGGTCCAGCAGTGGGGGCAGGACACTAGAAGCCCTCCCACTGTTGCCCCCCCAGTCAAGCACCAAGAATACGGAGCATCACTTGCCCCAGACTGAGAGTTCCTATCTATACCTTGTGGCTAATAGCCACTGATGGACCTCTGCTCCACATGTTTATCCAATTCCCTCTTGAAGCTGTCCATGCTTGTAGCCGCCACCTCCTCCTGTGGCAGTGAATTCCACGTGTTAATCACTCTTCGGGTGAAGAAGGACTTCCTTTTATCTGTTCTAACCCGACTGCTCAGCAATTTCATGGAGTGCCCACAAGTTCTTGTGTTGTGAGAAAGGGAGAAAAGGACTTCTTTCTGTACCTGCTCCATCTTATAAACCTCGATCATGTCACTATTCACTATCCTATTAATATCACATCAACACATAAAAAGAATCATAAATCCCAGAATTCTAAGTATCATCTAATTCGATAACAAAAGATATTGCACAACCCCTTATTAGTATAAGTCCTCCTAAACAGTACAAAAGTTTTTAGAAGGAGGACTCCTTTAAGTCCAGTAAGTCCATTCATTCTTCCTCCAACAGCGGTTTGGATATCCTCCTGTTTCCAGGTCTTCCTCAGGGAGTTCAACAGATTTTTTCAAGCACAAGGTTGCCAAATACTAACATTAAAAAAGTAGCAAAAACAGAACAAGTTACAAGATTGGCAGTCTCATGGTGAACAGAGTCTCGAGAAATTAAAAAGTCCTTACCCAGAATATTTATCCAAATTTCACCATTGAACGCCCAGCACGGCTTCTGATTGACTATTGGAGATCCGATTGGCTGTGCAGATTTTTTTTTTTAAATGTTGCTTTGGCAGCAGCTGCCCCTGCAGAAAGAGGTTGTGCACTGTGTTACTGAACTTAAGCCAAGGCAATCATTCTGTGTCTGGCGACACCTCTTTCAGCAGTCATTTTGTGGCTGAGCCTACCGTGCCGTGTCAGAATTCCAGATGTGCCCACAGGCTGAGAAGGATTGGGGACCCCATCCTAGAATAGCCACAGTCAAGGCTGTAAAAGGAGGGGCAGGGGGAGTTCAGATGGCAGAGAGGAGACCCGGTGTCTAGGGTTGCCATCTCCAGCTTTAGAAATTCCTGGAGATTCGAGAGAAGAGTCCTGAAAATGGTGGAGTTTGAGGAGAGAGCTTAGCAGGGATGCAATGCCATAGAGAAGGGGTCCCCAGCCTGAGTTTGCAGGCACCTCTGGGATTCTGACTCAGAGTAGTGGGCACAGTCACAAAATGGCTGCCAGAGGAGGCGGGGCCATCCACCGAATGTTGTGGATCAAGATTATATATAACTCTAATAGTACCTCCTCAGCATTTCAGGCAGCAGAACAAAGTTAGAGTCCAGTGTCACCTTTAAGACCAACAAAGTTTTAATTCAAGGTGTAAGCTTCTGTGTGCATGCACACTTCTTCAGCAGCTCGGCCTGTTTCGGCAGGGAGGGCGGGATATAAGTCGAATAAACTAACTAACTAACTAATTGCATTGAAATGGAAATAGATTCAGGTGGGGTAGCCGTGTTGGTCTGAAGCGGCAGAACAAAGTTTGAGGCCAGTGTCACCTTTAAGACCAACAAAGTTTAATTCAAGGTATAAGCTTTTGTGTGCAAGCTTAGACCCAGAATTGAACTTTGTTGGTCTCAAAGGTGCCTCTGGACTCAAACTTCGTTCTGCTGCTTCAGACCAACACGGCTACCTACCGGAATCTATTTCAGGCAGAAGTTCTGTTTAACGGGGATCTTTTTTTTTAATCCGGACAACCAACCCAAAGTCCTGCTGGGTAAAAGCCCCACCTAGCCCTGCCCACCCTCTAAAAGCATTTGACGAGCACCAGGAAAGGTTCTGGCGGGTGGCGTAGCGCCCATGGGCACCACGCTGGGGACCCCCACCATAAAGTCTGCCTTGCAAAGCTGCCATTTTCTCCAGGGGGGGACCTCTGTAGCTAGGCAATTAGCTGTGATTCTGGGAGAACTCCGGGCTCCTCTGCCCCTCATCCAGCCCTGTAACCCCGGTTGGAGATCATGCCCGTACCACGTGGCTATAAACCAGTTAAGAAGCTGCCTGGGAGACAATAAGGGGGAAAAAACGTGCAGGAGTTAGCTAATAAAAGTTCAGTGATGGCAAAGGTGGAACTACTGGTGGACGCACAGGGCTTGTTCGGTTTGCTTGTGTTTGTGTTTCCCCGAACAGCCTGCGCTGCCCGAATGTTTGTGTTTGAAAGGGTGTCTGCTCCTTGGACGGGTCTCAAACCATAAATATGCACGAGGCTGTTTGTGGGTTTCGAGGGGAGGCCCCCCCGAGGTCAGGCTATTTTGGTTCAAAGCTAAGGAGGGCAGGTGTCACACCCCAGCAGGGGACTCTGGCTGCCAAAAAATGTCTTGGAGTCCGTTCTAGCCACCAGATGGACAGCCTCTCCATCCCGGCCTCGCTGTGCAGAGAGCGTCAACACAACTGTTTTGGGGGGAGAAGGCGTGCCAAGCTCGAGACATTCCTTTCCCCTCCCCAGCCGATCCTTGACTTGCAGTGCTTGGAAAGCCCCGACCGGCTGCGCAGGGCTGACTTTCTCCCGCTTCTGGACCTCTGGTGGGAAAGGGAGAGGAGGAGAAGGGGGCGGCAGCTGGAGGAAATAAGAACCTTTCCACGTCAGCATCCCGAATCTGTACCAGGTCGCCTCCACCTTCAGAGGCCTTCATACGTGTTTCTGCAAGGCCAAGGCCAAGACAACTTGGCACTTGACCCGAATGGCATCTCTGGTCTCATCCGATGAACTTGGGACAACATCGGCCAGAACTTTAGCCGGCATATGACTTCTTGAAATGGAGGAGTTTTGAGGGGCGGTGCTGTTAATCACATTAGTTTCCGTGGGGCTTGTGCAGGAGATCTTCCTGGCTGATGGCTCACAGCTGATTTTCTCTCACTCTGCCACCCTTAACTGTGTCCATACTCATCCCCTTGAAGCAGCCACCCAACCTTGGCTCATGAAGGGCCACCTCTGCTTCAAGGGACCCAGAAATTAAAACTTGCATGCAACTCCAGGAAAGTAGAGGTGGGCAGCCGTGCTGGTCTGAGGCATTAGAACAAAGTTGGGAGTCCAGTGGCACCTTTTAAGACCAACAAAGTTGAATTGTGGGTATAAGCTTTCGTGCACATGTCTCTGAAGAAGTGTGCATGCCCACAAAAGCTTATACCCAGAATGAAACGTTGGTCTTAAAGGTGCGGCTGGACTCAGACTTTGTTCCAGAAAAGTTGTTAGCCTGTATTTCCATGTATGAGATAAAAAATCAAGGGGATCATCTTTGGGGTTATGTTTGGGTCACTTCTGGGAATTGAGCTGCAGGCTCGTAGCCAGGATTTTGTAGCTTGTGGGGCAATTTTTTTTTTCTGGTGGGGCTGAAGTTAGTGCAGAAAGAAAAGTCATTTAGCCAATAGGAAGCTGATACCAGATCTCTAAACTGCAAGCTGTGATCCACTTCAGATGACAGTTCTCAGCTGCTGCAAGTTAGTCACTTCTGCCAACCCAAGCAACAATTCTCATAACAAGCTGGCAGGTGGGGTGATGACTTCTGTACTCAAGAAAGCTAACAGTTAGGCAGAAAAAGCCTCTTAAAGGAGACCAGTTTCTTGATGCAGAGTTAGAAGGGATCCTAAAGGTCACCTACTCCAACCCTCTTGTTCAGTTCAGGAATTAGTCAACTACCACACCCCACTCTGCTTAAAGAAGCGCATGCCTTTAAAAAAATGTTTTTAAATGATTGAGAGACGCATTTACAGGAGAAATTCTTGTGGGGCTGTGCCTATAAGAAAGGGGGGCGGAGTCCCCCCACCGTAGATACAGGCCTGTTAAGCTGCAGGTCCATGGATGAATCCTTGTCTGCGGAGAGTCTAGAGGGGCTGTGGCTCAGTGGCCTTCACATGACAGAATATCCCTCCAAAACAAAATCCTTGCATGCAGAAAACAAGTGCTTGGGGAAATCGTTCCAGCTTCGCCTCCCCCCCGGCATGCTAGCTTTTCACCATGCAGGGATTTTTATTTCAGCATCGGTCTTGTGCGCACTCACGTACAGCCTGCAATGGAAGAGCCCAGGCATCGTTTTGCCGAGTCAGTGAGAGTTGGGCTTTAGCCTCGGAAGAGGACATTCAAGGGCCTTGCCTCAAGATCAGGCCATCTCATCCCAGCACCCCTTTGATCCAGGAAGCTGGAGACTGAAGCAATTTAAGGAGTGGTGTTCTCAGGCAAACTGGTTGTGCAAGGCAGACCAAGGAGTGCTGCCTCTGCCTCAAGAGAGTTGCGACAGCGAGTGAAAGAACCTGAGATATGGGTTGTGTTTTCTCGGCACTCGGTTCTTGTGCTGTCGGCTGAACCCTCCCGGTTGTCAAAGGCCAGGTCCCGCTGGCCAGGAACTGAGCCGAGATGCCGAAGAGCTCTGAAAGGCCCATGACTCAAACTCCATCCCGGGTTCCAGGGTTCTTAGTCAGCCAGGGCCTCTTGAGACGAGAGGCAGGGTTTGGTATCGTTTTTCAGAACACAGCTTGTAAAAACCCTTCGGGTCATCCGGGGGGATCGTTCCGGAGCAAGCGAGTCTGAGAATTGCGACTCTGCAGAAGCGTCTTCATGGATTAGCTCACTTTTTCTTGGCAAGCTCTGTTGGGCTGGCGTGGCCAAGATGCTCCATGAGGCCTTTTGCGTGCTCACTTGGCGTGCTGTTTTTGTCTCCCCGGTGCTTCTGAGGCGCCATAACAGGTCAAAGGTCAACATCGTGTTTCCCTCGTGGAGGGTCCAAAAGGGCCAATGCAGAGTGATCTCGGGTCGCTTTTTAAAAAAAAATCAGGGGGGCTTTGAATAAGTCAGGGAGCGCGCTGCACCCACCCCAGCTCCACCTCGGCTGGATGGGAAGTCAGGGGGCCTTGGCAGTAAGACAGGGGGCTGGGCCCCAAAATGCCCCACTGTAGCTACAGCCTGCCCTCGTCTGTGTCTCAGAGATTGGGTGCCTCCCACTTCCCAGCTCCACAATTCGCTTCAAAGCAAATTCTTTCTTTTCTTAACATCCCATTAAGTGTTCCACAGGCCCTTTTAGGCACTGATATTCAACTTTTTTTAAAGGCTCAGGAGCTTTGACTCTTGGAAGCTCTTACCCTGAAAAATCTTGTGGGTCTGGAATGTGCTGCTGGACTCGAATCCAGCTCTTCTACTGCAGACCAACGTGGCTTACCCTCTGAAACCATCTTGGTTATGTCTGTAGAACAGATTTAGAGTCCAGTGGCACCTTTAAGGCCAACAAAGGTTTATTTGAGGTATGAGCTTTCGTGTGCGTGCACACTTTTTTTTTTTCAAATACATTGGGAAGGAAGCTAGAGTTCAAACTTCCGGACAGGAGCGGAACAGCAAATTAAGCTGTTAACGTGATGAAAATGTTTTAAGATATGCAAAGACAAAACTAAATAACAAGCTAAGGTTATAAGGCCAACAGTTGTTTTGATGTAATTAGGGGGGGGGGGAGGACAGCAAAGCAATAAATATGTCAAAATAGGGGATAGATGTGTAATGGCACCTTTTCTAAATTTGGGAAGTGAACTGACTCACCATTCATCTCCTCTCAGGCATGGAGATAACAGCATTTTTTTTCCCTTCCTTTTTTGAGGTGGGTGCAGTGGTGTGTCAGCAAAACATGCCAATATCCCTTGCATTACATTCAGTATTCTAATCTCCTATTCTGAAAAAGAAATATACTAAAATACAGAGGATTTACAGTCCTCCTTGTTGAGAATGCATATGTGAGGACTTAAATGAGTTAGCATATGTAAAGAGATAAGAAACCAATATCCCTTATCCAACTGGTTAAGGCTGATGACTCTTATTTAGAGACCTGATTTAAGAGGGAGGAATCTAAAAGCAAACACCATGGGATAGCAAGCAAACTACCTCCTAACACTGAACAAATTTTCAGGTTCTCCAGAACTCTCAATCCGGCTGAGTGTTTTAAAAAGTGGAGTGGGGTGATAAAAGACATTTTTCCTCTCCCCTCCTTTTTTTGTAAAAAAAAAAAACCTCCGATAGAAGTTCTGGAGAATTGAAAAGCTTGCACGGCGTCTTACGTTATTTCGATATATTGATTTTATGGGGTTGGTGTTTCAGCTTGTTGCAGGCTGTCTCGAGGGCCTCTTAAAAGGTCCAGAACTATGCTAAATAAATAAACAGGGTATTTGTACAGCTTCTGGCTTTGGATTTTGGTCTGGACCTCCCTGGGACCTGTGATTACGACTGGAAGGCGCTCTCTCTCTCTCTCTCTCTTAGTCTGAACCAGGGGTCCGTTGGAGCGGGAGCGCACAGGAGCGCAGCTCCGGGAGTGAGGAGCCCAGGGGGCGGGCACATGACCAAGCCCCGCCCCCTCCTCAGCTTCCCCGAGCAGTGCAGAGGCGCAGCGCCCCGGGGAAAGCCCTGCTAGGGTCTTTATTGTTTTTAATGTTTTGTTTTAATATTGATAATTTTATCATTGTTCCTTTTATGACTGCATGCTGCTTTTCCAGAGACTTTCTCAAGGTGGCATATAAATTTTCTAAGTATACCATTTTTTATCTGGGCACATGGCACATAAATACTGGAGAAATTTCACCAACCCTTCAGCAGCTTCCACCCCATCAGTTTGGTGTAGTGGTCAGGAGTTAGACTCTAATCTGGGAGAACCAGGTTTGATTCCCCACTCCTCCACATGCAGCTGCTGGTGTGACCTTGGGCCAGTCACAAGTTCTCTCAGAGCTGTTCTCTCATGAGCAGTTCTCAAAAGACCTCTCTCAGCCCCACCTACCTCACAGGGTGTCTTGTTGTGGGGAGGGGAAGGGGAAGGGATGGGTGGTGCACATGTCCTGGGTATCTCAAGTCCACTTGAAACCTGGTGGTTTCAAAGGAGCAGGAAGAGAATGAGGGTGTGTTCTTGACGCTTATTTTTATTGCACCAAGTATTGGATGGGGAAGGGAATGGAGGAAGAGCAGGTCTGTTTCACTCACCTGTGGAGGGGAGCCTGAGGGGTGGGTGTTGCCTTCTGACACACTTCTGGTATGTGAGGGGGTGTGGCATATGCAAATGAGTTATGCTAATGAGCTCCTGCACCTCTTTTCTACGAAATGACCCCTGGTCTGAACTGTGCTAGAGGTGTGATCTTTAATTGTGGTTGAGGTGGGATTAGACCATTAGGCCTGAGAGGTACGAGGGGCTGGGCGAGAGGACCGTGACCCCCACATTAGCTCTGAAAAGCAGCCCCACGTCAACCTGTCAGGGATGTCGTTATGGACTTCCTTAAAAGAAAAGTAGAAGAAAACGGCATGATGAGGTAATCAGAGTGGGGGTCCCAAACATGGTACCCACTGACAGGTGCTTTTAGAAAGTAGGCAGGGCCAGGCGGGGCTTTTCCGCAGCAAGGCTTCCGAGTGGCCGTTGGGGATTTGATCGGCAGTGCCGATTTTTGAAGACGTTGCTTTGGCAGCTGCCGCCAGCACAGCACAAAAATCTGCATTGCGTGGCTGACAGTAAAGTTGTTCTTGTGGGTTTGCAAGCGAGGAGGGGAGAGAACAACGCAAAACTCCACTGGGCAGAGAGGTACAAATTCTTTTTGGAGCCGCAGTCGAGAAATAACCCCATTTCAGCTGCTAATCCAGCTGGTCTTCAACAAGCAACAGTTGGCCTCGAGCCAAGGGTATCGGGAGCGGGACGCCGGCCCGGAGAGATGCTGTGGCCCGTCGCGAGGGAAAGCGCCTTAGGCCTCACCGCCCGTACATTCAGCGCACAACGACAAGACAAGCTCACTATAAACACGAACCTGATTTTCATGACAAATGCAGCAACATCATGCTCCTTGGTGGAGCTGTGTTTTGTGCCTCTGCTTGGACTGATGCTGTAACACAAATTGGGATTGTGTGGAATTTTGTCTCCCGTTGGCCGAGTAACCCCCAAAGAACGGAGAGAGAAAATAGAAATGTCTTCATTTATCTGTCTTTGAAATACTGGGAGCAACCATGAACTGGTCTGAGCTTCCATTGGAACCCACTTCTGCCAGGCCTGTAAATGGCACCGTTCATTGTATTCTCACCTGAGAGGTAATAAATATATATTTAAAAAAAACAACAACAAGCCACTGTTCTCTGAAATGGGAGCAGCTGGGTGCTGTGGTGGTTAGAGCAGACGTCCCCTCCCCTCAGAGCCGTGTTGAACCTGCGGACCCTTTTTGAATCTCGAAAATGGTTAGCGGATACCACAACGAAATGGCTGCCCTGGGGGGGGGGCGGAGTTCAGCTCCCCTCGTCTGTTTTTTTCCCTTTCACTTTATACACCCGTGAGACAACCGCACGGAAAGAACAACTGGCCGCCTCCCAAACTGTGTCAAGATTGGCCCTTAAGCTTGGCAAACGCTATTAAAACTGTGGAGCTGGGAGAAAATTATTGTCCTACTTTTATATGGTGTCTTCAGTATCCATGGGAATAAAACAGGAGGCAAGCGTCCGGAGAAGGAGCCCGCAGTGAGTTCTCGGATCTCTGCTTCAGTCCCCCAATACCGCCCTGGGCTCAGATGGCCCAGGCTAGCCTGATTTCGTCCGATCTCAGACGCCAAGCAGGGTCAGCCCTGGCTAGTACTTCGATGGGAGACTGCCCAAGGAAGCCCAGGGCTGGGAAGCAGAGGCAGGCAGTGGCCAGCCACCTCTGTTTCTCTCTTGCCTACAGTAGGGGTCCCCAACCTGTCTTTAGCTCGTGGGCACCTTTGGAAATCTGACACAGCGTGGTGGGCACAACCACAAAATGGCTGCCACAGTTTACCTTCAGTCACAGCTGTCAAGATCCTTCAACGGCGGTAGGGATTGCTGCCAAAGTGACATTTTCAGAGATCTGCACAGCCAATCACAATTCTGGTAGCCAGTCTTCCTGACGGAGCGGTTCCTCAGCGGAACAGGCTTCCTCGGGAGGTGGTGGGCTCTCCTCCTTTGGAGGTTTTGAAGCAGAGGTTGGATGGCCACCTGACAGCAGTGCTGATTCTGTGAACTTGGGCACATCATGAGCGGGAGGGCAGGAAGGGTTGCCTCAGTGCTTAGTTCCTGTGGCCCTTTCTTACACACCCAGAGAAATATTGATCACCACTTTGGGGTCAGGAAGCCATGTTTCTCCAGGCCAAGTTGGTGGTGGATCCTGGAGGGGGTTTTCTGTCATCTTCTGGGCATGGAGCAGAGGTCACTAGGGGTGTGGGGGGGGAGGTATTTGTGAACTCCCTGCATTGTGCCGGGGGTTGGACTAGATGACCCCAGAGGTCCCTTCCAACGCCATGTTTCTAATCAGAACTCTAGCTGTTTACAGTACCTGTGGCCATATAAGTTCCATCCCCAGCGCTTTGTGACGAAGTAGCCAGTGTCTTTCGGGAATCCGTCGTATCCATTCAAAAAACCACCTAAGCCAAGGGGCGGTGAATTCCAGGAGTTAATGATTGCCACAGTGTTTGACCGTAGGCAGCCTAGAGAGAACCAGCGTGCTGAGGGCCAGGAAGCATGCAGTTCACAGCCTGAGGGCGAGGCATTGCAGACATGGCCAGGTTGCCCACGCAGTCTCCAACCCTGACCCAGAATGCTGTGCAGCCCTGCCAGGTTAGGGAAAGCCAGCTGTGTGAATGGACAGGGAGGTACCTCAGAGTAGACTCCTGGTAGACTCCAGACAACCTTGCCTCTGTGTCTCTGTTTGGCTTCATGGCTTTTCTCAGATTGCAGCTGTTGTTCCCTCTAAGCTGTGGAGTCTTGTGAGCAAAAATTCTACCTTGTGAGCTGCTGGCATTAAAGTTGTGAGCAGCAATTTGCCTGCTGCATAAATTAGCTCGCTCTGGAGCCATCCTTCCTGGGCTAAGACAAAAATCTGTGAGCCGGAGGCTAAAAAACTGTGAGCTAGCTCGCAGTAACTCAGCTTAGAGGGAACACTGAGCTTCACCTGCTTTTGTTGTCCTCTGTGTTCTGTGCCATCAAGTTGCTTCTGACTCACAGCGACCCCATGACGTCCTGTCATTGATAGCCATGCTCAAGTCTTGCCGACGGAGGGCTGTGGCTTCCTCGATTGAGCCAATCCATCTCATAGAATAGAAACAGAGAATCACAGAGTTGGAAGGGGCCGTACATCCAACCCCCGTGCTCAGTGCAGGATCAGCCTAGAACAGGGGTGGCCAAACTTGCTCAGCATAAGAGCCACGTGGAATAAACATCAGATGCTTGAGAGCCGCGAGACGGGAACAAGTATTACACATGCGTTTTTATTTAAAATTATGCAGACTTGCTTTTTATTAACGTTAAGTCAGACACTGCCAAAAATAAACAACAGAAGGGGTAAAGACACAGATATTGATAATATTTATTTGTCCAGTGATATTTGTTTGCTAATTATATTTATTTGTCGAAGAGAGAGAAAGAGAGAGGGGTGGAAAGAAAGAATGAAAGAGGTGGAAAGAGAGAGAGAGAAAGCAAATGGGAGGGAGGGATAAAAAGTATGCCTCCCCTTTGCTTCCCCAGCTGCCCTGCCAGGAGCCGCACAATATGTGTGAAAGAGCCGCATGTGGCTCCCGAACCCCAGTTTGGCCACCCCTGGCCTAGAGCATCCCTGATAAGGGTTTGTCCGGCGGCTGCTTAATGACTGCCAGGGAGGGGGAGCTCACCATCTCTCGAGGCAGCTGATTCCACTCTTGCGCAACTCTGACTGTCAAAAAGTTTTCCCTAAGATCCAGCCGGGACCTTCCCGCCCTTAATTTAAACCCATTCTTGCACGTCCTCTCATCTGCTGCCAACAGGAACAGCTCCCTGCCCTCCACGAAGTGACAGCCCTTCAAAGACTTCAGGAGAGCCATCCTGTCCCCTCTCAACCTCCTCTTCCCCAGACTGAACATTCCCAAGTCCCTCAGCCTTTCTTCACCCGGCTTGGGTCTTCCTCTTTCCCTGTTTTCTTCAACTTTTTCTAGCACGATTGTCTTTTCCAGGGAGTCTTGTCTTCATAAAGCACAAGAGGTTCTGGGTCCAAGAGCATGCTGTCCTTTAGCCTATTTTTGGAAGCTTTGTCACAGTGAAGTGCAAGTGCGGTGAGCCAAAATCCTCACACTCGGAGCAAGGCAAAACCAAGAATACTTTCCCTCTGATTCACCTGGGACGAACACCAGTGAAACTGCCTTATACTGAATCAGACCCTTGGTCCATCAAAATCAGTATTGTCGACTCAGAGTGGCAGCGGCTCTCCAGGGTCTCAGGCAGAGATTTTTCACATCTGCTGCCAGATCTTTTAACTGGAGAAACCGGGGATTGAACATAGGACCTCCTGCATGCCAAGCAGAGGCTCTACCACTGAGCCACAGCCCCACCCTGCTTAAGTGAGTGCATGTATATCGGCTGACAAATTTTTATCAAGTCTGTTCAGTATTATCTTCCTCCGGCTGCACTGTTTTCATAGAACGACAGAGTTGGAAGACCATCTAGTCCAGGGGTGGGCAAATTGTGGCCCGGGGGCCACATGCGGCCCGCCACAGAGTTTTTTGCGGCCCGCCAAGACAGTCGGCCACGTGGTGTGATAGGGTACATTTGTCTCATTAAACTGATTCTAAAATTAAATGTGCTTGCAGCTATAGATGATATGAAATTAGCACAATAAATAAATTGAATAAAACTACCACTATTTAATTTAATTTATATTTATTGATTTTTATGATACAATTTATACTTTTTCTGAAATGCAAAGTTAACTAATGAATGCAATCATTTTAAAAGGTGCGGCCCTCCGCTAACCTCCGCTCCCACAGAGTGGCCCCCGAGCCAAAACAATTGCCCACCCCTGGCCTAGTCCAAACTCAGGCCATCTAGTCCAAGCCCCTACTCAGTGCAGGATCAGCCTAAAGCAGAGGTGTCAAACTCATTTGTTACAAGGGCCAGATCTGATATTAATGTTACTTTGTCAGGCCGGGCCATGTGCGCCGTAAAATGTAATGCCAGATACCGGAGATATAAACTGTATAAAGGACAGCAACTGGTAAGCTCTGAGTTGGTGTATCCTCACTGCAAGGCCTCATGGGCTGAATGAGGGGTGCAAAGGAAAACCCTCATGGGTGGACTGGAGAGGCAGCGGTGCAGCACTGAGCAGGTGCTCTCACGCGGCTTGACTGCTGCAGATGAGGTTGTTCCGCCATACTGAAGCCACAATCCCCCCCAAAGCCATCCCTTGTTCCCTCCCCTGCACTAGTTGCTCACAGACCGCATAAAAATCCTGGGCGGGCCAGTTCTGGCCCCCAAGCTTTATGTTTGACAACCCCAGCCTAAAGAATCCCTTAGCAGTGTTCGTCCAGCCACTGCTTGAAGACTGCCAGTGAGGGGCAGCTCACCACGTCCCTAGGCAGCCGATTCCACTGCTGAACTTCTTTCACTGAACTTCTTTCACCTAATTACCCAGCTGGTACCTTCTCACCCATCATTTAAACTCCCATTGTTGCAAGTCCTGTCGTTTTTCCTTTCTCTCTCTGAGTTTTCTCCTTTTGTGATTCCATTTTTGGCATTGTTTATGACTTACCAAGTCAGATATTGTTTTTTTTGGGGGGGGGGGGGCTGCATTGTTTCTAATTGATTTGTAAACAGTAATGTCCTATGCCCTTAGCCATTTGATGGCACTGTCTTAACGCTCTGCCTTGGGTCTCAGCAGGGAAGTAAATAAACAACTAATTTAGATTTCAGGTGGGATAGCCATGTTCAGGGGTTATTTCGTAGAAAAAGAGGTGCAGGAGCTCATTAGCATAACTCATTAGCATTACTTATTTGCATATGCTACACCACCTGACATTACAGGAAGTGTGTCAGAAGGCAAGAAAGAAAGGAGAGAGAGAGAGAAAAAGATAGAGAGAAAGAGAAAGAAAGAGAGGGGGAGGGAAGGAAGGGAGGGAGGGGACTGCTACTAATCCAAGCCTCAGAAATACCACTCTTCTGGGAGGATAGCTTCAGTGGTGGCTGAAGCCTTCAGAAGGCTGCTCGGAGGAACAAGGACCTTTCCAGGGGACAGGGTCATTTTGCTGCAGCCATGACACAAGCAGGCATTCCCCCGCCGGGGGGGGGGGGAACTGGCACCAACTCCCGGAGCTGCGCTCCCCCGAGCTCCTGCTCGAAATGACCCCTGGCCATGTTGAACTGAAACAACAGAACAAAGTCTGAGTCCAGTGGCACCTTTAGGACTCACAAGTTTAATTCTGGGTATACGTTTTCAAGTGTGAGCATACTTCTTCAGATGGACTAGGAAATGGCAGGGGGAGTGGATACAGGGGAACGTGAGGTGTCCTTGAAGATTTCCAACCCTGCAACTGGGCCCAGCTCAGCCAGCACCACGCAACTTGGCCAGAGTTTTCCCGCGGAGGGGCTGCCAGGGAGAGGGAAGGAGGGAAAGCTGAAGACAGGGAAGTTGGCTGGTGAGTGTGGGGGAGAGAAGGGAAGCAGGAAAAGGGGAGAGACTGTAGGGGTGGCAGGGAGGGGATGAGGAAACGGTGGGAGAGGGGACACAGGGAAAATGAGATGCCCCCTGCAAGTCCTGGCAGTTTCCCCCTGCGTGTGTGCAGACCAATTTTTACCAAGTCTGTTCAGTATTTTTGTTGAAATCGTCTACCCAGCCCTATTTTTAACTTGGAGCAAGACTTAAGAAGGAAGCAATGAAGGAGAAATATTTCTAATTGCTTCCCCCACCCACTGAATGACTGGAGAGGAAATGGGGAGAAATCAACAAGGATCTCTATGGTGATGTGGCTCAGGAACCGGAGGGGGGGAGGTTTGCAGGGTTTGGGCTCATCTGATCAGAGCTTAGCACGGCCGTCTCTCGAGTCTTCCTGCTCCAGTTTCGGTACAGTCCTGGCCGCTTTCTGTTGTACTCCAGATTCCTGTGGCGCTGGCTGTGGTTAGCCCTAATGATGTGAGAGCGTTGCCGTGGCTTGGGCAGCCGCGATTGGTGGGGTTAGCAGATTCAGGCTGGGCTTGGGTGTAGGCAGGCAGCGCACCGAGAGGACTTCTTGAACGCCTCCTGTTTATCGTCCTGTAGTCTCACCCGTCGATGGGCGAGTTGGATGTGTGTGTTTTGCTGGAAGGTGGGAGTCTGGAAATCTGCGTGGCCGGAGCAGGTTTTTGAAATCGGGAACTCGCAGCGCAGGATGTGCCGCTTCTCTCCAGAAACCTAAATGTTTGTGGAAAACAGCGCAAGTTTCTGGTCCTTGGGGTAACAGCGAAATCCACTGAAGGCAGAGCAAGCCCTACTTGAAAGAAATCCCGGCCCTCATTCTTTTCAGCTCTTTGTTTCTCCTTCCGAGTTCCCCGCCCAACCCCAGTGCCCCCTCCCCTGCCTTTGCAGCAGATGCCTGCGCACTCTTTTCCTCAGCGTCTCCCCAGCGCTGGGCCCTGTTATCCCACAGAGCTTCAGGGTGCTGTGAAATAAATCAGCGGATTACGCAACCGATTAAAGCATGCAGATGAAGCGCGTTTATGCTGATCAGCGCTGTTTCTCACAGTTTCAGGATTCGCCTACGTGGTTTTGTTTCCTGCTTGGGAACACAGGGCCTTGTCGCCCGACTCTCTAGGCCCTAAATCCACAGTGGGAAGAGATAGGCCCTCTTATCAGGATCACAGGCCCGGAAAACCTAATTGGCTCCAGCTTGCATCCACAGCATGATTAAAGACCTGTTTGGTAGCAGGGAATGTCAGTGAAACTCACCTGGTGTACGAAGGGCAGTGCATCTTGATCACATGTAGCTGCCTTCTACTGAATCAAACCCTTGGATCCTTCAAGAAAAGTATCGCCTGCTCAGACTGGCAGCAACTCTCCAGGGTCTGGAGATGCCGGGGACTGAACCTGGAACCTTTTGCCTGTCAAGCAGAGGCTCTTTCCTAAAAGAACCTGCTTGATCCTAATTGGTTCCTCACGATCAGTACTGTCTACTCAGATGAGCAACAGCTCTCCAGGGTCTCCGGCAGAGGTCTTTCCCATCACCTCCTGCCTGGTCCTTTTAACTGGAGATGTTGGGGATTGAACCTGGGACCTTCTGCATGCGAAGTAGAGGCTCTTCTACTGAGCCATGGCCCTCCCTGAAAAGAAGCTGCTTTATCCTGATTGGTCCATCCAGATCAGTTTTGTTTCCCTGACCTGGATAGCCCGAGCAAACCCGATCTCATCAGCTCTCGAAAGCTAAGCAGGGTCGACTCTGACGAGTACTTAGAACGGGAGACCTCCTTGAAATGTGGGAGAAAGGGGCAGGCTTTATTCAGCCACCTTTGTTGATATCCTCCAGGCCCCCAGTAAGTGTCAGTCACCAGAGGTCACCATGACTTCCAGGTGCACACACACTCACACACACATACACTAGGGTTGCCAGCCTCCAGGTGGGGCCTGGGGATCTCCCGCTTTTAGAACTGATCCCCAGCTGAGAGAGATCAGATCCCCTGGAGAAAATGGCTGCTTTGAAGGGTGGACTCTATGGCATTGTACCCTGCTGAGGCCCCTCCCCTCCCCAAACCCCGCCCTCTCCTGGCTCCACCCCCAAAGTCTCCAGGTATTCTCCAACCCAGACTTGGCAACCCTAACATACACATACACACACACATGCACGTATGACAAATACAAAAAATACCCCCCCAAAAAGATCAGTTTTGTCTACTCAGAATAGCAGCAGCTCTCTAGGGTCCCAAGCTGAGGTCTTTCCCATCACCTCCTGCCTGGTCCTTTTAACTGGAGATACCAGGGATCGAACCTGGGACCTTCTGCTTAAAAAGCAGGTGCTCTGCCCCTCAGCCACAGCTCCCTCCCTCTCTTTGCCTGCTCTTGCAGTAGTTTGGAGGGCACCCTGAAGGTTGCTAACCCTGAGCTGCCAATGGATGATCAAAGATGACTTCTGTCACCTGACTTTTTACCAGTTGATGGATTAAATTTAAATAGGTATGGATACAGTTTCCTGCCCCTTTCCCTTTCAGAACCGATGTCTTTGGCGCACCATCAAGCTATATGGAAATCTGTGCTCAGGTCTCGCGGTGTGGTTTTTCAGATGCTTGCATGGTTGCAAAGGAAAGAAAGATGCCTCCATTACAAGGGGGGGAAGACATTTTGAACGTTTTCTTTTCTTTTCTTTTTTTTAAAGCCGCTTCTGAAAAATGGTGCGCAGAATATCCCCTTTTGCTATAGCCTTCCAAAATAGCTTCCGAAATGAGCAAGTTTAAATACCGGGAAGAAATACTAGAAGGCCTCTTGCTGAAATGCAAATTGTTTGCTAGGTTTGGTTACAAAGCGGGGCGGGGGTGGGGGGAGACTGTGGCAGAGTCAGATGCGCAAATGACGCTGAATGAGGTGGTGGAATTTGTCAGGGAGCCATTTCAGACTTGCAGGGTGAGAAGTCCCCTTTTTGAATATCCTCCCCCAGTTTTTCAACCTTCCTCCCATCTAAGGAAGGTTTCCATGCGCACTTTTTCTCCTGGCTGTGCTGTTTTACTACATGAAAGGTTTTTTTTTAGAAAAAGGGGTGGGGAGACACTCAAAAGCACGAACACTCTCTCCCCCTTTGGACATTCAGACCAGCGCCCAAAAGTCCAGAATTTTGTTGCCGTGTTCTGAATTAATGGGTAGGTTCGCTCCGATGAATGCCAAGTGGGGCACGTGGTCCTGATGACCAACCTCCAGGTGGGACCTGGAGATCCCCTGGAATTACAGCTCCTCTCCAGACTACAGAGATCAGTTCCCCTGGAGAAAACGGATGCTTTGGAGGGGGGACTCTGTGGCCTTGTACCTTCACCAAGGTCCCTGTCTTCCTCAGGCTCCACCCCCAAACCTCCAGGAGTCTCCCAGCCCAGATTTGGGAACCTTAATACACGGTGGAGCCTATGTGTGTCTGCATAGCAGCTGGCTCTTTTCAGTTTCTGTCTCGCCGAAGCCCCGGGGCCAAACTTTTAATCTGCGGCAAATGCTCGTGTTGATTTATCAACCCGTACGAATCAAAGATGGCAGCAACCGAGATATGAAATGTCTCCTAGTGACTTTCTCTAGGTCCCCATTTCCCTCCTTTTGCATCTGTCTCTTGAGTTTATTTGAAAATGATATCGGTTAGTATGAAATCTACGGAGGTTACGGGGGGTGGGGGGTGAAGGGAAGGGGCTGTAGAAATCCCTCCCCCTAGGCAAGTGCCGGTTTGCTCCGGGCCCCAGGGGATTGGAGGGTGAACAGGAAACCTGGGCGGCTTCCCCAGCCCCAGCTGTTCAGCAACTGTCAGTCTGGCCCCCGAAGGAGGCCGATAGGGATCCCAGCACAAGCTGCTTCTCTCTCCTGCCAGGATTCCTGCGGTCGATACAGCAGGCGTAGCGAAAATGCCAGCAGGCTGGAGGCAGGCACCACAGCTTCTGGGGTTCTGGAAACAAAAATGTTCCCACGTGACCCGGACGTCATCACCAGCAGATTCCTCAGTAATGCCCACAGCAAGCAGAAGCGGATTGAAAGATACATCATGGGAAGCATGCGTTTTAAATTGTCCCCCGGGGGACGTAAAGGCTGCCAGCACCTCTGTCTGCACTAGGGATGCCAGTCTCCAGGCGGGACCCGGGGATCCCCAAAATAACAGCTCACCTACAGACTACAGAGATCAATTTCCCTGGGGAACATGGCTGCTTTGGAGGGTGGACTCTGTGGCACTGTACCCCACTTTGGTCCCTGCGCTCTCCAGGTCCCATCCCCAAATCTCCAGGAGTTTTCTGACCTGGATCTGGCAACCTTTACCCCCCCCCCCACCAGTGGCCAGGGGGACCTGGCAACCTTAATCCATATATGCACGCATGCACACACACACCCATATACATGGTAGCTTTCCATATGCAATCTTCTCTCTTTTGCCCTCACAAGCAGCCTGCAAGGTAGGCCCCATCTCATTCTGATTTGTACAAAAGGAGGAGTTGGAGTGGGGGGGGGCTTGGAACTGCGAGTGCAAACCATCGCCAAGATGGGTTGGCTGAAAGCACAAATAAATTAAAAACTGTTCTGTGTCCGGCCGCAGGGTGGTAGCATTGGGGGTATCGCTTCAGGTGACAAGCAGGGGATTCTGCTTGTGAGTGGTCCCTCGTAAAAGAAACCCTCGCAGGTAGAAGGCGAGCCCGTCAGGCTGCACCCCAACCCTTTGAGGACCATGCTGGCTTTCTGCTTGTGGAGTTGTTGCTTTTTTTTAGCAGAAGGGCGCACGCAGTGCCCCTTGCCTTTTGTCTAAAGTGGGACAATCCATTCTGCCACCTCGTCTTGCAGCATGGGTGAACTTAGGGATGCCAGCCTCCAGGTGGGTCCTGGGGGTCCTGCAGAATTACAGCTCATCTCCAGACTACAGGGGTCAGTTCCTCTGGAGAATACAAGTGCTTTGGTGGGTGGACTTGATGTTTTCCCCAGGCTACATTGCCAGATCCCCAGGAGATTCCCAACTGCCTGCCGTTGGCGGGGGGGGGGGGGGGGGGAGAGATCTGGCAACACTAGGTCTGTGTTCACACAAGCAGGTCAGTGTGGCAGTGGTTGCCTAACAGATGAGGATTTGTGGTTTTCAGCTCTGCAAGCCTCTCCAGAATTCTCATTGTGCTCCGGTAACTAAACTCTCTCCCGTTTTGTGTTTTCCAGCCTGTGGTCCAGGTACCTTCAAGTCCAAGCAAGGGGAAGGTCTGTGCTCTCCCTGCCCTCCCAACAGCCGGACGAGCTCTGGAGCGGCCACTCTCTGCACGTGCCGGAACAACTACTTCCGGGCAGACACCGACCCCCCGGACAGCGCCTGCACCAGTAAGCCTACCCCTTGTTTCTCTTTATTAAAACTGGAATTGACTTGAGGTGTCTTAAGGGTTCAAAGGGATTCTGCACACGTCTCCGTCCACCTATAAAATGTACATCACAGACTGGTGCAGCCTCAATTTGTCTTGAGCCGTGCAGGGAAGGGAGAAGGGGTTTAACCCTTCTTTCTCCACTCTGTTTTGCTGTCGGAAACTGGATTCCTCTTCTCCGTTTTCAGCATTTTCAAAGGAAATCAGTTACATCCTTCAAAGGTGCTAATAACTGGGCTCCCTGTTTGTTTCCAGCAGTAGAACCGAGAGGGAGTGGAAGGGGTTAAACCCCATCTCGTATTCCCTGCATGGCCCCAAGGCACAGTGAGGCTGCATGAACCTACAGATTGTATTTTATACATGGGCAGAGCTGTGTGATCGCTGTCCCATCTGTTTGCGCTGTATTCTGTACTACCTCAAAAATCTAAGGTAGATACAAGCATTTTTTTTTTTTAAAGAACTAGATGTCTGCTGCAGGAAATCAAAATAAAAATCCAGGCAAGATGAAGAAATTCTAACACACGCAAAAGGGCAATGTACGAAGCAAAGATCATTTCTCACTTAATACAGAGTCTTTAGGATGGATGCTTTAAGCCTTAAGGTCACCTGATTCCCAGTAAAGGAAGCATTCCGGACTGCGATGACACGGCCCCAGTCTGAAACACCTGCAGTCTCCTCCTCCTTTCAGGCGCAGGGAGTGGGGAACCGCTCGCCCACAGAACCCAACAGAGAGCGTCTACTCCGAAAAACACACCTGTCTGCTTAGTACTTCAGTAGAGGCCTCCCGTCTTACAAGGTGTTGATTGCAAATGACTGAGGAGGCAGAAATCGGCAGTACCTGTTTGGCAGAACCTACAGCCAGCCTTGCCGGCAGACCCATAGCCACGGTGGTGCACAAAGGGGCATGGCCCCACCAATCATTTGTCATGCCTCCAATCAGCGCTAGGGTTTGTGAAATCTGTCACAAATCTTCTGCCAATGAGAGAGGGCATTTCCTTCCCCCCTCCCTCCCTCCCTCCCTCCCTCCCTCCCTCCCTCCCTCCCAGGGTTTGCCAGTGAGGAAGAGGTTCTTCTTCCCTCTTCCCGCCTCCCTCCCAGGCTTTGCCAATGAGAGAGAGGTTCTCCTTCCCTCTTCCCGCCTCCCTCCCTCCCTCCCTCCCTCCCTCCCTCCCTCCCTCCCTCCCTCCCAGGCTTTCCCTTTGCACTTTGCTTTCCTGCACAAAGTAGTCGATCCGGCTTTGCTCTGAAGCACATGCCACAGTCCTTTTTCCCGCCTTAGCTTGCCAGCTCGTGCCAGTCATGGATTCCTCTGATCTGCTGCACTGTAGCACATTAAGGTAGAAGCTTCGGGGGCGGGGGGGGGGGCTCTATTTTAGCCTGAGTGAGGCTAAGGCGGTTGGGATCACAGGGGGGGGGTGAGTGTATTCTGCCTCTCACAAGTGGACTTGTGACCATTTCACAGGTTGTGCTGACGCCCGTACTGTTGTATTAGCCTTGCAAACACTGGGGCAAGGGGGAGAGAAGAGTTCTGCCCCCCCAGCCCCCAATGGATCAGGGCATCGCAGCATTTTAAAATCTCTGTAAAATGGTGGTAATGAATTGGTGCTGGCAACAACTTTGCCTTCGCGTTGGACTGGGCTCAGCAGGGCGGGGGGAGATCAGTCTCTGTATCTGTAGAGGGGAGCCTCCCCAGCTTTTCTTCCCATCTGCGGGAAGCAAAGAAGCCCTGCCCTTCCCCTGCATGCCAGGCAGGCTATAGCTGCGAAGGAAAAGTGTGTGTGTCTGTGCACACACTCGCTAGGGTTGCCAACTCCATGCTAGGAAATTCCTGGATATTTGGGGGACAAAGCCTGGGGAAGATGGGGCCGTGGCCCCACCAAGTATTCAGTACAGCCTCTAAGAGGCTGTCCTGTGAGCAAGCAAACATTTAAAAAAAATTTTTTTTTTTGCAAAAACTGCTTCAGGGATTGATGTCAACATGTGTTGTTGACGGCGCAGGCGCTAGCCAGTTAGTATCCTCCGCAGCCAACTCTTCTGTCATTCAAACTTGCATTGCAAACTTGGAGAACCAGTTTTCTAGAGCTCATGCCAGGACAAACAAAAGGTACATTTTGTACTGAAAGCCTCCTTCCCTATCACTCCCGCTACTCTAAATATGTTACCCCTTTCTTGACCCTTGCAAAGTATTTGTAAGAGCCGCCATGACAAACGCATGTGAAATGCCATGAATATACCTTGGAACATCGAGATATGGGGGGGGTGCATAGGGGGACAACAAAAACATCAATCTTCCAAGCAACCTAGATTCAGGTGGGCAGCCGTGTTGGTCCACAGGAGCAGAACAAAACTGTGTCCAGTGGCACCTTTAAGACCAACGAAGTTTTGGTCTTTGGCAAGCTTTCGTTTGCACACACACTTCTTCAGATACAGGCAGCCTAGATCGGTTAAGGAAAATTTGGGAGATAGTGAATTTAAGCATACTACTTTGGTTAATAAAGGGTTGCAGTGACTCAGAGGTTAAGACATTGAACTGCGGACCAGAAGTCCGGTAGCTCGGCAGTTCGAGACCCGAGTGCCACATGACGGAGTGAGCTCCCGTCTCTGGCCCCAGCTCCTGCCGACCTAGCAGTTCGAAAGCAAGAAATTGCAAGTAGATAAATAGGTACTAGTTCGGTGGGAAGGTAACAGCGTTCCGTGCGCCTCAGCGTTTAGTCATGCCGGCCACATGACCACGGAAAAAGTCTTCGGGCAGCGCCGGCTCTTCGGCTTGGCAATGGAGACGAGCACCGCCCCCTAGAGTTGGATTCGACTGGCTTTTGAGCAAGGGAAGCCTTTACCTTTACTTACTTTGGTTAATAAGAAATGAAAGGTTGGGAAGCGTATCGTATTCCGCTGTTACGTTTTGCTCAAAGGCTTATTTGCAAGTAAAAAAATCAGTGCAGATGCGTACATTGGTCTGTTCTGAATTATATTCGGCAATGTAAGCAGCTCCTCATTTTGTATCAGTCGTTACGTGCAAGCCCTGACTTGGATAGCCCAAGCTAGCTCGATCTCATCAGATCTCAGAAGCTAAGCAGACTCAGCCCCAGTCAGTACTTGGTTGGGAGGCCATCAAGGAAGTCCAGGGTTGCTGTGCAGAGGCAGGCAAGGGCAAACCGCCTCTGTTTGTCTTTGGCTTGAAACCCCCACAGGGGTCGCCATAAGCCAGCTGCGACTTGACAGTGCTTCCCCCTCCATTATGTGTAAAACAATTGTTTTTTAAAAAGATTTTAAGGGCAACGTGGCTCAAGATGGCTCTGCCGAGGTGCTGTGAGCTATTTTGATGGGCGTATCCCGTTGCAGGTGTCCCAACGTCCCCACGCAGCGTCATTTCCAACGTGAACGAGACCTCTCTAGTGCTCGAATGGAGCGAGCCACGGGACTCGGGCGGCCGGGACGACCTGCTTTACAACGTCATCTGCAAGAAATGCAGCGTGGAACGCCGCCTGTGCATGCGCTGTGACGACAACGTGGAGTTCGTCCCCCGCCAGCTCGGCCTGACCGAGAGGCGGATATACATCAGCAACCTCATGGCCCACACGCAGTACACCTTTGAGATCCAGGCCGTGAACGGCGTCTCCAGCAAGAACCCTCAGAATCCCCACTTTGCATCGGTAAACATCACCACCAACCAGGCAGGTGAGTGTGTCACGGAAAGGATGCGGCTCGCCTCTCTGCCAAGGGGCGCCGAAGCAAGGGCTTCCCCTGGAAGCTTCCCTTGGACTGACGACGGGCCAAGAATCTTGGAAATTCTGAGTCTTAACCCACAGAATGGAGCTTCACTATGCGGTCTTGGTGTAGTGGTTATGTGTGCAGACTCTAATCTGGGAGAACCGGGTTTGATTCCCCACTCCCCCACTTGCAGCTGCTGGATGACCTTGGGCAAGCCATAGTTCTGTCAGAGCTGTCCTTGAAAAAGAGCAGTTTCTGTCAGAGCTCTCTCAGCCCCGTCTACCTCACCGGGTGTCTGTTGTGGGGAGGGGAAGGGAAAGGAGTTTATAAGCGGCTCCGAGACTCCTTTGGGTAGTGAAGGGCGTGGTATAAATCCAATCTCCTCTTCTTCTTCCTTATCCAGGAGGGAAAAAGAGAATCTAATCTTTTATTTGACACAAAAGCTGCTTTCGCACACGTTGGAGAATTCACTTTCAGTGAGCTTTAGCAACCATTCACAACTGGATTTTTGTGTGCGAAACAGGAAACTCCACTTGCAGAGGATTGCTAAGGTGCGTTGAAGGCGCATTATCCAACGTGTGCGAAAGCAAAGATTCTAGTTGTCGTTAGTTGCAGAGAGTATATGGGAGTTGCAGAGAATATATGGGTTATTCTTGCTTAAAGTATTCGGAGATAAGAAGAAAACTTAGAGGGAGCAGATATCCCTGACATCCTTTCCGTTTGCCTGTGGGCTTGTTTTTTTTTTAAATCGGAATATTTTTTCACATTTCCAAGTGACCACAGGTTGGATTTCAGCTCTTGGATACTATCGTGTGATTGGTTCAGCACATGATTAGGTTGAATGGTTACTTGATACCTGGGAGAGCCGGGTTTGATTCCCCACTCCTCCACTTGCACCTGCTGGATGACCTTGGGCAAGTCGTAGTTCTGGCACAGCTGTCCTTGAAAAAGAGCAGTTTCTGTCAGAGCTCTCTCAGCCCCACCTACCTCACAGGGTGTCTGTTGTGGGGAGGGGAAGGGAAAAGAGATTGTAAGCCGCTCTGAGACTCCCTTGGGTAGTGAAGGGCAGGGTATAAATCCAATCTCTTCTCTTCTTCTCTCTTTTATTCTCATTGAAATGTGTCGAGAAGCTGACATGTTTTCCTCCCTTCTTCTCTCCCATTGGGCAGCTCCCTCCGCAGTTCCCACAATGCACCAGCACGGCAGCACGGGGAGCAGCATGACCCTCTCCTGGGAGCCCCCAAAACAGCCCAACGGAATCATCCTGGACTATGAGATAAAGTACTTCGAGAAGGTAAAGGCCACCAACCAGTGCAGGTTACAAAGTAGGACCCCAAGAGGAGGTCTGGGTTCCAGTACCCACTCTGCCAGGAAGCTCTCTGGGTGCCCACGAGACCTTCTAGGCATTTCCAGTCTAGCCTACCTCATGTCTCTGGCCTTGAGGGTTCACCATAAGTCAGGCTGTGGCTTAACAGCACTTGCCACCACCACCAGTGTTCCCTCTAAGCTGAGTTAGTGTGAGCTAGCTCACAGTTTTTCAGCCTCCGGGTCACACATTTTTTGTCTTCGCTCAGGAAGGGTGGCTCCAGACAGTGTTCCCTCTAAGCAGAGTTAGTGTGAGCTAGCTCACAGTTTTTCAGCCTCCGGCTCACACATTTTTTGTCTTCGCTCAGGAAGGGTGGCTCCAGACAGTGTTCCCTCTAAGCAGAGTTAGTGTGAGCTAGCTCACAGTTTTTCAGCCTCCGGCTCACACATTTTTTGTCTTCGCTCAGGAAGGGTGGCTCCAGACAGTGTTCCCTCTAAGCAGAGTTAGTGTGAGCTAGCTCACAGTTTTTCAGCCTCCGGCTCACAGATTTTTTGTCTTCGCTCAGGAAGGGTGGCTCCAGACAGTGTTCCCTCTAAGCAGAGTTAGTGTGAGCTAGCTCACAGTTTTTCAGCCTCCGGAGCTCACACATTTTTTGTCTTCGCTCAGGAAGGGTGGCTCCAGACAGTGTTCCCTCTAAGCAGAGTTAGTGTGAGCTAGCTCACAGTTTTTCAGCCTCCGGCTCACACATTTTTGTCTCAGCACAGGAAGGATGTGGCTCCAGAGCAAACTAATTCATGCAGCAGCCCAATCGCTCGCCCACAGCTTTAATGCCAGTAGCTCACAAAGTAGAAGTTTTGCTCACAGGACTCCACAGCTTAGAGGGAGCTCTGATCCACCACCACCACCACTTGTTCTCATAAGAACATAAGAGAAGCCAGTGTTGGATCAGGCCAGTGGCCCATCCAGTCCAACACTCTGTCACGCAGTGGCCAAAAACACCAGGGGTCCTCAGAAGGTCCAGCAGCGGGGCCAGGACACTAGAAGCCCTCCCACTGTTGCCCCCTTCACTAAGCTCCAAGAATACGGTGCATCGCTTGCCCCAGACTGAGAGTTCCTATCTATACCTTGTGGCTAACAGCCACTGATGGACCTCTGCTCCATGTGTTCCTCTAATTCCCTCTTGAAGCCGTCCATGCGTGTAGCCGCCGCCACCTCCTGTGGCAGGGAATTCCAGGTGTCTCCATCCAGAATCAGTTTGTGTGCACGTGGGTCAGAGTTTGCCCTTCCCTGACGCCATCTCCCCACCCTGGTGGCAGTAACCAGAAAAGGGAGGCAAGAAGAACTGGGGCACCTTCCCTAGCAGGAACTTCCACCTCCATTGGCAATATCTAAAACCGTTCTCCTGGATTAGGGTGAGTGCTAGTATCTTGAAAACGGGAGGGGAAGGCTGGATTCTCCCCTGAGACACCCCCCCCTCCCTTTCCTTTCTTCCTGCAGCAGGGCCAGAGCGACGGCATCGCCAACACCGTTACGAGTCAGAAGAACCTGGTGCGGTTGGAAGGCCTGAAGCCGAACTCTGCCTACGTGGTGCAGGCCCGGGCACGCACGGTAGCTGGCTACGGCCAGTACAGCCACCCGATGGAGTTTCAGACAACGGTGGAGAACGGTAGGAATTGGCTGCCCTCTCCTTTCCGCTGCCTCTGCCACGGCCTTCCATCCCCATCTTTCTGTCCGCTCCCTGCCCTGACCTAGATATTCCAGGCTAGCCCGGTCCCGTCAGATCTCGGAAGCTAAGCAGGGTCGGCCCCAGCTGGTATTTGGATTGGAGACCTCCAAGGAATTCCCAGGGTTGTGACACAGAGGCAGGCCATGGCAAACCACCTCCGAAATCTCTCTTGCCTTGAAAACAAGTCCAGCTCGCCGCCTTGTGTTGCATGACACTAAAACTTCCAGCTGCCAGACAACCTTAGGATCTCCTGGCTATTCTACACACAATGCCGTACGATAGTTATTAGTTATTGCCTGCTCTCCACACCTCCCGACACTCTGCCTGTTCCTTCTCACTCTCCTAACAGGGTCCAGCAGCAAGAGCTTCCAAGAACTGCCTCTTATTGTAGGGTCTGCTACTGCCGGTCTGGTCTTTGTGATAGCTGTGGTGGTGATCGCCATTGTCTGTTTCAGGTACCGTCTTGGGGGAGGTTCTCAGAGCCTGGGTTCCCTTCAGGGAGGTGATAATGGGTTTAAATTAAGGGTGGGAAGGTACTGACTGGATAGTAGGAAAAATCAGCTGCCTAGGGAGGTGGTGAGCTTCCACTCTCTGGCAGTCTTCAGGCAGCAGCTGGATGAACTCTTGTCAGGGATGCTCTAGGCTGGTCCTGCATTGAGCAGGAGGTTGGACTAGATGGCCTGGATGGCCCCTTCCAACTCTGGGATTCTGGGATTCTCGGGGGGATGCACCAATCTTAGGACCATCTCTCCCTGCCCCAGCTATGCAAGCTGGTATTGCCCTGGGTTAATCCAGCAGTCTCCAGCAATGATCCACGCCTGCCCGATGGATGTGCAGGGATAACAGCCAGAACTGGAAGGGTGTGGGGATGTGTGGGGTCACATGGGGCAGGATTGAGCAGGAGAAAGACATTGAACCCCTGGGAAGAAACTTAGCTTTTTGGAATTTGAATTGTGCCTTTTAAAATAAACATTTAGTGGAGGGGATGGTGGTGGGGTTCAGAAGATCATTTGTAGACCAGGGGTCCCCAGCAGAGTGCCCACAGGTGCCATGGTGCCTACTGGCATCTTTCCTGGTGCCCCCAAAGTGACTTTAGAAGGTGAGAGGGGCTTTTGCCCAGCATGGCTTTTGATGGCTGTGCAGAGTTTTAAAATGTTGCTTTGGCAGCAGCTGCCCCCGCTGCCCAAGGATCTTCACTATGTAACTAAAGTGAAGGGCGGCTGCCATTTTGTGGCTGGCTCCGCCTCCCACGACAGCCATTTTGTGGCTGTGCCCGCCACGCCGTATCAGAATCCCAAAGGGGCCCACAGGCTCGAAAAGGTCGAGGACCCCTGTTGTAGAGTGTTTCAGCGCTCAGGTCTCAGTGACAAGGTGACCGGAGGGTGGGGCAGGGAGGAAGAATTATATTGTGCTTTGTGTGACCTCCCCCCCCCCTTTGTTACTGAGCAGGAAACAGCAAAGCAATGCTGACTCGGAGTACACAGAGAAGCTGCAGCAGTATAGTGAGTATATGTCTGGGTGTCTTGTGTATTTATTTATCTTTTTTAAAATATATATATATTTCCACCTTATTTATTTATTTATTTATTTTATTTATATCCCGCCTTGCCAGTTTTTTCGAACCTAGGGTCCCCCAAGGCAAACATTCAGGACCACATATCATAAAAACAATTAACAGCAACAATTCAACAAAACATAAAAACAACAAAACATAAAAACAACAAAACCTAGGGTCCCCCAAGGCAAACATTCAGGACCACATATCATAAAAACAATTAACAGCAACAATTCAACAAAACATAAAAACAAAACAAACATAAAAACAACAAAACCTAGGGTCCCCCAAGGCAAACATTCAGGACCACATATCATAAAAACAATTAACAGCAACAATTCAACAAAACATAAAAACAAACCAAACATAAAAACAACAAAACCTAGGGTCCCCCAAGGCAAACATTCAGGACCACATATCATAAAAACAATTAACAGCAACAATTCAACAAAACATAAAAACAACAAAACATAAAAACAACAAAACCTAGGGTCCCCCAAGGCAAACATTTAGGACCACATATCATAAAAACAATTAACAGCAACAATTCAACAAAACATAAAAACAAACAAACATATAACCAGTGAAACAAAATGCATTCACCGGCAGGAGGGAATGTCAAAACGAAACAGAAGAGTCTTGATAGTGGAAGGCAGTGAATCGACCTAGGGAGAAAAGAGGCAAGTCTCAGACCACTTCAGTGACCATTTGCAGGTGGACCTTGCTATTTCACCCAGTAAAATCCAGTAGCAAAGTGGATTGAAAGTGTGCTATTTGGTGTGTGTCAGGGCTCATTTCGTAGCAGGAGCTCCTTTGCATATTAGGCCACACACCCCTGATGTAGCCAGTCCTCCAAGAGCTTACAGTAGCCCCTGTAAGAAGAGCTCTGCAAGTTCTTGGAGGTTGCATCAGGGGTGTGTGGCCTAATATGCAAAGGAGCTCCTGCTATGAAATGAGCCCTAGTGTGTGTGAAAGCACCACAAGAGTCCAGTAGCACCTAAAAAGACTAACAAAATTTGTGGCAGGGTGTGATTTTTTCTGAGCGGTGACTCCTACCCTGCCACAACTGGACTCTTGCCCTTTTCTGCTACTACATACAGACTAACACAGCTACCCATCTTAATGTATCTGCCTGGGAGAGACGATTCCATGATTTCAGTGCCACGAACAAGAAGGCCCTTCTTGGGTAGTCGCCTGTGATGGATTGCACAAAAAAGCAGGCTTTTTAAAAATGCTGCTTGTGTCAGAGAGTCAGGGAGTTCATGAGTTAATCTTCCCTAGAGAGAAGAGCTTATGTGATTGGCTGCTCTACTCACTCTCTGATTGGCCAACATCAGCTGAGAGAGGAAATAAGACAGCTGATCTGGAGGGGAAAGAGGTCATTTGCCTTTTGGTCTGAAAACTAACGTCTGGATCAGTAGCCAGAGGGTTTGGCTTCTGAGGGAAGAGACATTTGGGAGTCAGTGTTTTTTGACAGGCAATAGTCAGAAAAATTCTTCGACAGAGAGAAAAAGAGAAACCCCATTGTCTTAAATATATTAAAACTGCTCTGAGGGAGAATTTAGATTCTCAGTCAAAAATGCTACAGAACATCTATATACAGACAACAGATACTAGAGAAGGATTTTGCAGAAGGTCTGGGTAGTTAGACAGAACTCCCATATAAGCCAAATAGAAAAAGGAGTTATTGCTTCTTAGGGACAAGGAGAATAACTTCCCTCCAGTGAAAGGGGTTGGGAAGAGAAGCCTGGTCTGTGATATCACCCATCAAGCCTCGGGCAACGGGAGCACCTAGGGTCGGCACCTTCACTTGCCGTGATTTGCACTTCCTTATACCTGCATTTATCGATACAGACACATGGATTCTGCATGCCTGCTAGCTGTGCAGAGACTTTGCCTTCTAGGTCTGGCATGCATGGATTCTCATGCTCCGCAACAGCAAAGGGAACTTGATTCAGCCAGCACGATGCAGCTGATCTGGAACCCTGCACACTACGGCAACTCCTCAGTATTCCATTGCCTGAAGGCAAGGGCTGGTGGTGATAGACCAGTCCTAAGAGTCTCAGGGTTCAGTTATACAAGAGTGGGGCAAGTTTCTCACCCTTGCTGTCTTGAAGAAGAGACCTCTAAGGTAATCAGAAGATAGATCCAGGTGGGGCAGCCGTGTTGGTCTGAAGCAGCAGAGCAAAGTTGGAGTCCAGTGGCACCTTTAAGACCAACAAAGTTTTATCCTGAATATCAGCTTTTGTATGCATGCGTACAATTTTGGTGTAGTGGTTGAGAGTGGCAGACTTTAATCTGGAGAACCAGGTTTCATTCCCCACTTCTCCACATGCAGCCAGCTGGGTGACCTTGGGTCAGTCACAGTTCTCTCAGAGCTGTTTTCTCAAGGGCAGTTCTCGAAAGAGCTCTTTCAGCCCCACCTACCTCACAGGGAGTCTGTTGTGGGGAGAGGAAGGGAAGGAGATTGCAGGCTGCTCTGGGAGTCCAAGTGAAGGGCGGGGTATAAATCCAGTCTCCTCCTCCTCCTCCTCTTCCTCCTGATACATGTATACTTGTGTGTATATTTGTGTATGTATTTGAAGAAGTTTGCATGCACACAAAAGCTCATACCCAGAATAAATCTTTTGCTGGTCTGAAAAGGTGCCACCGGACTCAGACTTTATAATCAGAACAGTTTTCTTTAGGGCAGTTCCATAAATCTCTTCTGTATATGCTAGGCTGCACGGGTGCTACCAGGGCAGTTATAAGGTATTTTGCTCGATAAGGTTATTGCTCTAGTACTGCACCAGTACACTAGGCAGTGTGGTATAGTGGTTAAAGTATCGGACTAGGATCTGGGAAATCCGGATTTGAAACCCAGTTCTTGCCATGGAAGCTGGCTGGACGACGTTGGGCCAGTCATGTCACGCGCTCTCAGCCTAGCCTACCTCGCAGGGCTTTTGTGAGGACAAAACAGAGGAGCGGAGATTGAAGTAAGCCACTCTTGGTCGCCATTGGGGGTGAAAGGCGAGATACAAATAAATAAATGAACTGCTTTCAGGCGAGCATGGGGGACAGCTTCCATCCATCCATGAAAGACCTTGACTTGTCTAGTCATCTGCTGATGAAAGAGTTCCATTTGAGTCTGTTTGCGACCATTTTGCCATGAAGCTTTTCGAAGAACCGAGCACCAACGAACCCGAAACACACTTTCCCGTAGTTAACTGTCCCTCTGCCTTTGCAGTCACCCCCGGGATGAAGGTCTACATCGACCCTTTCACTTACGAGGACCCCAACGAAGCCGTCCGAGAGTTCGCCAAGGAAATCGACATTTCTTGTGTGAAGATCGAGGAGGTGATTGGAGCAGGCAAGTCACATGATTGCAGCCCATCTCGTATTCGTAGACTGGGGGGTCCCCCCGGGTGGTGCCCGTGGATTCTCTGCTGCCCACCGACACCTTTTCTAGCACCTGCCAAGTGTTTTAGGAAGTGGGAGGAGCCAAGTAGGGATTTTGCCTAGCAAGGCTTCTGATTGGCCACTGGAGATTTAATGGGCTGTGCGGGGTTTTTTTGAAACGTTGCTTTGACAGCAGCTTCCACCACAGCACAAGGATCTTCACTATCTGATTCAAGGTAAGCAGACGTTTTATGGCTGTGCCCACCACACTGTGTCAGAATTCCAAATGTGCCCACAGGCTCAACAAAGTTGGGGACCCCGGTCATAGACAGAAGCGCAAGAGGTTGGCGGGGAGCTACTGGCCTAGGTGTGTAACATCTCACTGTTAAGTACATAAGAACATAAGAAAAGCCAATGTTGGATCAGGCCAGTGGCCCATCCAGTCCAACACTCTGTGTCACTTGGAGACGTGGGCAGGAGGCAAGGACTGGACTCCCACCCACATCCACAGGAACAGGGAAACAGTTTGATTCTTGAGCGCATTGTGGTTTCTAAAATCCAGTCTCTTATTAATCTAAAATAAAATATGGTCCTTTGTGGGGCGAGGACAGTAGACATTATGCAGCTCTGGACAAAGGCGAAATCACAGTTCCCACGTCCCACCTCGGAGGCTGCGTTGCCATCAGAGTTGGATCAGTTCATAAGAGCCGAACACGGGCCTTCCTCAATCAGACCAAGGTTTCTTCTCCCTCCCCTTCCTCAAACTCCACCCTCCCCAGGCTCCACCCCCAAATTTCCGGGAATTTCCCAACCCAGAGCTGCCAGCTCTATCGGGAACTATTTCTCATAAGAACATAAGCCGACGTTGGGTCAGGCCAGTGGCCCATCCAGTCCAACACTCTGTGTCACACAGTGGCCAAAAACACCAGGTGCCCTCAGGAGGTCCAGCAGTGGGGCCGGGACACTAGAAGCCCTCCCACTGTTGCCCCCCCCCCAAGCACCAAGAATTCAGAGCATCACTTGCCCCAGACTGAGAGTTCCTATCTATCCCTTGTGGCTAATAGCCACTGCTCTCTTCTCTTCCCCTCCCTCCCCAATGCCCTACAGGAGAATTCGGGGAAGTCTGCCGGGGCCGTCTGAAGCTGCCAGGCCGCCGGGAGATTTTTGTGGCCATCAAGACGCTGAAAGTGGGCTACACCGATCGGCAGAGGCGGGACTTCCTGAGCGAGGCCAGCATCATGGGCCAGTTCGACCACCCCAACATCATCCACCTGGAGGGCGTCGTCACCAAGAGCCGGCCGGTCATGATCGTCACAGAGTTCATGGAGAACTGCGCCCTCGATTCGTTCTTGCGGGTGAGTTCGCGATCCTGCTGAAGACTGGCATCGGCTCTTTTCGAGGGCGCGGGGACGCATGGTGCATTACCCAGAGCAGCCTACCGACTTCACCTTTGTATTTCCCTAGCTGTGAGTCCAGTATCCAAGTAGAGATGCGTCTATTTTGTAATATTTTTTTTAAAAAAAAAAATCCCATGCCAGAAAGGAAGCCAGATACTTCTGCCTGGATAAATTATGCAGACTGAGAAAAGAACTGCATGTTTTGCATGAATGGTTTTGTGTTGGTTTAATCAAAGGGGCATTGGGGCTCTTCTTTTTCCTGAAAGTTCTGATTGTCGTGCGGTTTCTTGGATTTCACTAGGCATTATAAGAACATAACAAGAGCCCAGCTGGATCAGACCAGTGGCCCATCTAGTCCAGCATCCTTTCTCACGCAGGGGCCAACCAGTCCCTCTGGATGGCCAAGAACAGGGCAGAGAGGCCGAGGCCTTCATAAGAACATCAGAAGAACCCAGCTGGATCAGACCAGTGGTCCCTCTAGTCCAGCATCCCGTCTCACACAGTGGCCAAACCAGTTCCTCTGGATGGCCAAGAACAGGGCAGAGAGGCCGAGGCCTTCATAAGAACATCAGAAGAGCCCTGCTGGATCAGAGCAGTGGTCCCTCTAGTCCAGCATCCTGTCTCACCCAGTGGCCAACCAGTCCCTCTGGAGGGCCAGCAACAGGGCAGAGAGGCTGAGGCCTTCATAAGAACATCAGAAGAGCCCTGCTGGATCAGAGCAGTGGTCCCTCTAGTCCAGCATCCCGTCTCACACAGTGGCCAAACCAGTTCCTCTGGATGGCCAAGAACAGGGCAGAGAGGCCGAGGCCTTCATCAGAAGAGCCCAGCAGTTCCTCTGGATGGCCAACAACTGTGCACAGAGGCCAAGGCCTTCCCTCCTGGCTCTGGGATTCAGAGGAATAGTGCCTCTGAATGTGGAGGTTCCCCTCAGCCACTATGGCTAGTAGCCATTGATAGACTCTCCATGAATCTATCTAATCCCTTTGAAAGCAGTTGATTCCTGCAGCCGTCGCTTCGTCTTATGTTCTTACATCCTCTGGCAGCAAATACCACATTTTAATCACTCTCTGTAGAAAGTTCTATTTCCCTTTTGTCCATCCTGAACCTCCTGCCCGTCAGCTTCCTTGGATGCCCTCGAGTTCTAGTATTTTGGGACAGGGAGAAGAAGTTCTCTTTGTCAACTCCCTTCACCCCGTGCATAAGTTTATAAACCTCTATCATGCCCCTCCCTTAGTCGTCTGTTTCCTAGACTTTCCTTGTACGAAATGTGCTCCGGCCCCCCTAATTATCTGTCACCTGCTCTCCCAGTTGCAGCCGTGCTTCCCTCAAAGACTAGGAACCCGAATTTTCGAGACCTGCCCAGGGGTTGGACCAGATGACCCTGGTGGCTCCTAACCCGCTCTGATGTACACCACAATAGAAGAAATGACTTTCGTTTCTTCCTTCTCTGCCTCGCAGCTCAACGATGGGCAGTTCACAGTGATCCAGCTGGTGGGGATGTTGCGGGGCATCGCCGCTGGCATGAAGTACCTCTCGGAGATGAACTACGTGCACCGGGACCTGGCTGCGCGCAACATCCTGGTCAACAGCAACCTGGTGTGCAAAGTTTCCGACTTCGGGCTCTCGCGCTTCTTGGAGGATGACCCCTCGGATCCCACCTATACCAGCTCACTGGTACGTCACAGTCCCGCCAGCAAAACCCCTCCCTTCCCTCACGGAGGTGGGACCAGACGAACTTTTCCGCTAGCAGAAGGGATAGGGCAGTTTCCACCAATTTCCTCTTCCCGCTGCCGAGTTCATCTCATGCTGTTCCTGAGGGTCTCCCTGCCCCCCAGGAGCAGCATTTTGGGGAGATGCACTGGGAGGGGAGAGTCAAGAGCCAGTTTGGTGTAGTGGTTAGGAGCGCGGACTCTAATCTGGGAGAATTGTGATTCCTCATTTCTCCACATGCAGCCAGCTGGGTGACCTTGGGTCAGTCACAGTTCATCAAACCCCCTCTCTCTCATTCTTCTAATCCCTCCTCAGGGAGAAATACCTTTTTTCTTTGCTATCCATATAGCATACAAACGTATGAAGCTGCCAGTTTGGTGTAGTGGTTAGGAGTGCGGACTCTAATCTGGGAGAACCGGGTTTGAGTCCCCACTCCTCCAGCCGCTGGTGTGGCCTTGGGTCAGTGACAAGTTCTCTCGGAGCTGTTCTCTCAAGGACAGTTGTCTCAGAGCTCTCTCAGCCCCACCTACCTCGCAGGGTGTCTGTTGTGGGGAGGGGAAGGGAAAGGAGATTGTAAGTCGCTCTGAGACTCCTTCAGGTAGTGAAGGGCAGGATATAAATCCAGCTGCCACCGCCTCCTCCTTCTCCTCTGTTCTACTGAGAGAAACACCTTACATGATACAGAAAATTTACTCTGGATTGAAACCTGGATGGGAAAGACTGCAGAACCCCTGTGATCTTGGCATTATCCGTAGCGGGACAGAACCATTGCAGTTCACAGGACGGTGGAGGGGCGAATGTTGCAATGCTCCTCTGCTTTTTTTTTTTTTTTAAGTTATTTAACTCCCTGCCCATTAAAAATCAGTTTGTTGGGGAATGGTTCCTCCCTCGGCCTTTTCTTTGACGTGCTATTTCAGAAGGTTCCCTTTTGACTCCGAGGAAGTATTTAAACCTCTGATCCCTCGCCCTGCAGTCTTGTTAAGCGTCTGAGGAAGCGAGCTTTGACTCTTGAAAGCTCATACCCTCAAAATCGTGTTGGTCTCTGCGGTGCTACTGGACTCAAATCCAGCTAGTCTAGCGTCAGACGCATGAGAAGCTTTCTGTGGGTTAATTAAGTAATCCTCCCCCAAAGATCTGTAAATAGCTATGTTAGCACCCCGAGGAATATCGACGGGTGGAATCACTGAATGAAGGCATCATTGCCGGTATTTTTGATTCTTGAGGGAACATATTAATGGCTCCCACCTTCTAAATGGATTGGTCCCCAGGCCATTCTGGGGCAATCACCATTTCCAGAGATGGTTGTCCAGTTCCATGCATAGAAACCACACACAGAAACCACACATAGAAACCACACACAGAAACCACACATAGGCTGCAGTCACACACACAAAATAATCCACTTTCAATCCACTTTCAGTGCAGTTTACAACTGGATTTTACTGTGTGAACTGGCACAATCCAATTTGAAAGTGCATTGAAAGTGGATTATTTCGTGTGTGTGATCGCAGCCATAGAAACCACACACAGAAACCACACATAGAAACCACACAGTCTCGGACCACTCCCACCTCCATAGCCGCTCAGTCGCAGGGCTCCAGGGGAGCAGAGGGGTTGTAGGCCCTAATTAATTAGGTTGAGTGTCTCTCCCCACAGGGTGGTAAGATCCCGATCCGGTGGACAGCGCCGGAAGCCATCGCCTACCGCAAGTTCACTTCTGCCAGTGACGTGTGGAGCTATGGGATTGTCATGTGGGAGGTGATGTCGTATGGCGAGAGGCCGTACTGGGACATGTCCAACCAAGATGTAAGTATGCCTCTCCAAGCCAGGAGGAATTGTGGTTGGGTGGAGGAGACAAGGCTGGCCCAGAGCTACGGTGGGGCTCTTGGGGGCTCCGCCCCCTTCCTTAAAGGGCCAACCCCACAAGAAAAAAAAGAATTTTGAGATTTTTTTGGAAGAAGTGGGGGGGACACATGTACAGCCCCCCCCCCCCCCGCTTTTTCTCAAAAGCATTTAAAGGGATCCTTTAAATTCTTTTGACAAGAAGCGGGGATGGCATGCAGCTCTCTCCCTCCCTCCTGCAAGATTTAAAGGGCCCTCCAGCTGACTGGCGGGCCACGTGTTCCCCACCGATCCGCTGAAGGGCCCTTCAAATCTTGCAAGAGGGGAGGGAGAGGGGGGGCTTCCAGCGGTCGGGCTTGGGGGCAGGATGGAGCTGACATAAAAATAATGGCATCCCCACCAGAAAAAGAAATTTGCCCCACAAGTCACAAAATCCTGGCTACGGACCTGAGACAAGGAGAAATTTGAGTGACTGAGACTCCCCGCTTTTGTGTTTCCTCTGTAGGTGATCAATGCCGTGGAACAGGATTACCGCCTCCCGCCCCCCATGGACTGCCCCACGGCGCTGCACCAGCTCATGCTGGACTGCTGGGTGCGCGACCGCAACCTTCGGCCCAAGTTTGCACAGATAGTGAACACGCTCGACAAGCTTATCCGTAACGCAGCCAGCCTGAAAGTCATCGCCAGCGTGCAGTCCGGGTCAGTGTCGCTTGCCCCCTCGCCCTCCCCAAGCACAGGCCAGCTGCTGTGTCTGGAGTAGTCAGTGCCAAGTTTCTAGCTCTCATGGTTTATGGTGGAAAAAAAACACCCAACAACTTGGATATCATAACCCTGGGGCTGGAGCCGGACGGCAACCAGGGCGATGACCAAAGAGGGACAGGGAAGCAGACGGGCCTTAGCCTTCTGTATGCCACGGGACTGCCAGGCTTCGGCCCCCCCACAGCCCCTCCCCCCGAACCTTGCCTGACCTCTGGACTCTCTCGTCCTTCGCAGCGTGTCTCAGCCGCTTCTGGACCGCACCGTGCCGGATTACACTACCTTCACCACTGTGGGAGACTGGCTGGATGCTATCAAAATGGGACGGTACAAGGAGAATTTTGTCAACGCCGGCTTCGCCTCCTTTGACCTGGTGGCCCAGATGACAGCTGAGTAAGCTGGGGGGGGGGGGGGGGGGGGCTCATTCAGTAGAACCGTGCTGAGTTAGAGGCAAGCATGCCAACATCCCTGAAAGATCTAACGAGCAGTCGTGGGCTTTGCTCGAACTGCAGCCCCTTCAGAGCAAAGTTTTGAGTCCAGCGGCACCTTTCATTAAAGGAGTTTCATTCTGGGTAGAAGCTTTCGTGTGCATGCACACTTCTCAGGAAACACCTCCAGTGCATACAAGAACTCACCTGAAACTGCCTTATGCCAAACCAGACCACTGGTCCATCAAGTATAGCCTACTCAGACTGGCAGCAGCTCTTCAGAGTCGCAGGCAAAAGTCTTTCACATTACCTACCACATGGTCCTTTTAAGTGGAGGGCCTTATTCTACTAATACGTAGGGGAAAGGTATATCTGATAGCACGTGGGGGGGGGGGTACCAATATATTCTCCCCAGCAGAGTCAGATGTGCTCGGTGAACACAAGAACACACAAAGACGTAAAGCTGCCTTGTACTTAATCAGACCCTTGGTCTATCAAGGTCAGCAGGGGTCCGTTGGAGCAGGAGTGCACAGGAGCGCAGCTCCGGGAGTGAGGAGCCCAGGGGGCGGGCACATGACCAAGCCCCGCCCCCTCCTCGGCTTCCCCGAGCAGTGCAGAGGCGCAGCGCCCCGGGGAAAGCCCTGCTAGGGTCTTTATTGTTTTTAATATTTTGTTTTAAAATTGATAATTTTATCATTGTTCCTTTTATGACTGTGTGCTGCTTTTCCAGAGACTTGCTCAAGATGGCATATAAATTTTCTAAGTATACCATTTTTATCTGGGCACATGGCACATAAGTACTGGAGAAATTTCTCCAACCCTTCAGCAGCTTCCACCCCATCAGTTTGGTGTAGTGGTCAGGAGTTAGACTCTAATCTGGGAGAACCGGGTTCTGGGAGAACTCCTCCACATGCAGCTGCTGGTGTGACCTTGGGCCAGTCACAAGTTCTCTCAGAGCTGTTCTCTCATGAGCAGTTCTCAAAAGACCTCTCTCAGCCCCACCTACCTCACAGGGTGTCTTGTTGTGGGGAGGGGAAGGGGAAGGGATGGGTGGGGCACATGTCCTGGGTATCTCAAGTCTACTTGAAACCTGGTGGTTTCAAGAGAGCAGGAAGAGAATGAGGGTGGGTTCTTTACGCTTATTTTTATTGCACCAAGTATTGGATGGGGAAGGGAACGGAGGAAGAGCAGGTCAGTTTCACTCACCTGTGGAGGGGAGCCTGAGGGGTGGGTGTTGCCTTCTGACACACTTCCGGTATGTTGGGGGGGTGGCATATGCAAAGGAGTTATGCAAAGGAGTTATGCTAATGAGCTCCTGCACCTCTTTTTCTACGAAATGACCCCTGAAGGTCAGTATCTTCTACTCAGACTGGCAGTAGCTCTCCAGGGTCTCGGGCAGAGGTCCATCACATCACCTACAGCCTGGCTGTTTTTAAGTGCACATACCGGGGATCGAACCTGGGACCTTCTGCATGCCGTGCAAACGTCCCACCATTGAGCAACAGCCCCCTCCCCCCAAACACACATGAAGCTGCCTTCCACTGAATCAGGCCCTTGGTCCATCAAGATCAGTGCTGTCTACTCACACTGGCAGCGGCTCTCCAGGGTCTCAGGCGGAATTTCAGGCTGAGGTCTTTCACATCCCCTACTCTCTGATTCCTTTTAGCTGGAGACGCGAGGGGTTCAGCCTGGGACACTTGACAAGCAAAGCAGAGGCTTTCCCACTGAGCCACAGCCCCTCCCCTAGTCACCTCCATATTCACAAACTGGTCCAGATTTAGGCTCATTCAGACAACTATTGGGCCTTTGTTGTTGTTGTTGTTACTGGCCCCCACCCCCAGTTATCCTCAGCACAAGATTGAAAATGGACTTCAGTCTTGCATCGGGTTGGAGAAAGAGAACAATTCTAAGCGAGTCTTCTCAGAATCCTACTCAGGTCTGTTCAGTCGGACTTCCTCCCAGAAAAGCATAATAAGGATTGTATTGCCAGAGGATCCTCGATCTGATTCCGCAGGTATCCTTTTAGGTCCTTACGCCGTGGTTCAAAATAAAACCGGTGGTCCTCTGCCTGCTGAATTGCTGCCTCCGGTGCAAATTGTGATGCTCGTACATTTTGTTCACAACACATGCTCAGCCCCCACTCCCAAATGACCCCTCTTAAGGTCCGTCAAGGTCATGCCCTGCCACATCCCGGCATCCCCAACCTTTCAAAGACCTTTTTCGGCATGTGGTGAGTCGTGACCTGGGCCGTGCGTCGGCAGCAGTCGTCAGATACGCATTCCATCGGAAAAGTCAACTTATGCTGACTTCAGCACTGAAAAAGAGAGAGAGAGGTTTTCAATTGGCTCTTTGTGAAGCCGAGCACCGAGAATCACCCCCGTGCCCTGAATCGAGAATTGTTCCTTTCAGGATAGGGCAATGCCCTCAGTGTGTGGAGCAGACACACAAACCAAAGGAAAAATAGCTCTCCCAGAATGGATTCTGTATTCTTCAAGATCCATCTGTAAGCACATTTCCTGCCAATTAGGAGTGAGAGGAGACAGAGGAGGGACATCTAAATGGGTCATCAGCAGCGGACGAACGTGAAGGAGCTATGGCTCAGTGGTAGAGCGTCAGGTTTGCGTGCAGAAGGTCCCAGATAGGGGTGTGTGTTTGGTGTATACCAAGCCGAATAAATACCCCCAAAAGTACCTTATCGTATTTTTCAGGTATTTATTCAGTCAAATACAGAGTAGACAATCTGGTTCAGCTGCCGAAATAGCTACGCCCGGATAAAAGCCGATATTATTCGGCTTTTATTCGGGTGTGGCTAAATGCATACCGTTAATTTGCTGAGTCATGCCATCGCCGCGGCGCGACTCAGCAAGCGAACTGAAGGCATTTAAACTTCAGCGAAATGCCTTCAGTTCACTCACGGAGTCACACTGGAACAACTCAGTGAGTGGAATTCTCCATTGTACCCTGGGGACTATAATGGAGCCAGATAAATCTGGGTTTCCTGAAGATTTACCCAAATACCAATGCAATACCGATATTGATATTCGTGAATATTCAGGAATACCAATATTTTGGGGGTCCAGTAGACCCCCAAATCAGGGAAAAAACCCTGTGTTGTTGTTGTTTCTGCACACCTCTAGCCCAAGGTTCAATTCTCAGCATCTCCAGTTAAAAGGACCAGGCAGGAGGTGATGTGAAAGACTTCTGCCTGTGACCCTGGAGAGCCACTGCCAGTCTGAGCAGACAATACTGACCTTGATGGACCGAGGGTCTGATTCAGTATAGGGTAGCTTCCTGTGTGTTGGAGAGAGGCTGTGGATCAATGGTAGAAGAGCCTTTGCTTGGCATGCAGAAGGTCCCAGTGTGATGTAGTGGTTCAGAGTGTTGGAGTAGTATCTGGGAGAACTGCGTTCAAATCCCGATTCATGCCAAGGAAGACCACTGGCTGACCATGAGCTAGTTTGGCATCGTGGTTAAGTGCGCGGACTCTAATCTGGGAGAACCGGATTTGATTCCCCACTCCTCCACTTGCACCTGGCTGGATGACCTTGGGCAAGCCATAGTTCTGTCAGAGCTGTTGTCTCAAGAGCAGTCCTTGAAAGAGCTCTCTCAGCCCCACCTACCTCACGAGGTGTCTGTTGTGGGGAGGGAAAGGGAAAGGAGTTTGCAAGCCACTCTGAGACTCCGAGTGAAGGGCAGGGTATAAATCCAATCTCCTCCTCCTCCTCCTCCTCCTCCTCCTCCTCCTCTCAGCCTAACGTACCTCACAGAGTTGTTGTGAGGATAAAATGGAGGAAAGGAGAATGATGTAAGCCACTGTGTGTCCCCACTGGGGAGAATGGAGGAGGGTACAAATAAATTAAATAAAGGAATGAAATCCTTGGAATCTCCAGTTAAGAGGATCCTTTGCCTGAAACTCTGGAGAGTAGCTGCCAGTCTTAGACAACGCTGACCTTGATGGACCGATGCTCCGATGTAGTATAAAGCAGCTTCATGTATTTAGCTGAAATCAGTGCTCGTAGCATTTGTGTGCTGTTTTTGGATTGCCGAATGCACATCACACACTTTTCCTCTTTCCTCCTTACAACTCCACAGTGCAGGTCACTAGCCTTATACCCGCATACCAGATGATTGGGGGGGGGGGGTGGGCTTGCGAGGCTGATTGGATAATGTCCACTTAAGCCCGCCCATCTTCCTAGTGATGTCATGGCTGAGTTGAACTTGGCACCAAGCCAACGCGCTGAGCCGCCATTCCTCGTCCGTATGTCTGGTGGCAGAGAATTCCACAGGTCTGAAAATGCCCTTGCACAATCATCTTTGATAGCTTGGTTCCCTGCAGTCCATTGCTAACTGCTTTCCTCTTCTTGTCTTGTTGTGTTCTCCTAGGGACCTGCTCAGGATAGGTGTGACGCTAGCAGGACACCAGAAGAAGATTCTAAGCAGCATACAGGACATGAGGTTACAAATGAACCAAACGCTGCCCGTTCAGGTTTGACCGCCGAGGACTCTGGGTTTGGAATGGACCCGCCGAGGGGAGCCTTTCCCTAGGATTCGAGTTTGCGGTGCCGCCCAGCTGTCCCGAGTTTGCAGGAAGGGGAGTCTCTCCCTCCTCCCTCCCCGCCACTCCCTTATCTTCACGTGGAGCTCTTTGTCATGTCAAGAGACCTGTGGTGGAATGGACTAGGATGAAGCCTAGCTAGATTAAAGGCACTCAGGGTGTGGAGGGGCAAGAAGGAACCCTGCCCTCCTCTTTTGTTACGGCATCCTCCAAATGATGCGCCAGCGATGCAGAATCTTCATATTGAAGATGGATTAATGGGCGGGGGGAGTCGTTGGATCCCTCTTGACCTCCTCCCCCTTTCTCCCAGCCCTGCTGTTCACCTTCTGCATCGGCCTTCAGCGGTCCCACTTCTCCAGGCTTCCTCAACTCGGCATCAACGCCGAGTCTCGGGTTGCCTCCCACCTCCCCGTCATGGAGGTGTTCTGCTGCGGTGCTTCCAGCAGAAAGGGAAGGATCCCCTGGCAAACGAATGAAGGATCCATCCTGCCCGTTTGAGCCGCCTCGGCTGGGGAAACGGGGGCTACCTGGCCGGGCGTCGTTCCCCACGTGCCCTTAGACAATTGTAGGGTCAGCCCAGCCCTATCCTGGAACTTCAGGAAAGAGAAATGTCTTCAGGGAGACGGGGCACGGCCCGCTCGGGGCCCAGCGAGCCGGAACTGCAAAGCCAGCGATGGTTTCCGCGTGGGGAAGGTGGGCACAGCCAGCTCTGCGTCTCGCATCCGTCTTCGGAGGCCCTTCAGCACGAGTTTGCACAGGATGTCAAAGGCAGCCCGCTCGCCCAGCAGGATTCAAACGGAGGAGGGGGCGAGCCGAGCAACGGGGCCCTGCGTCCCTCCCCCCCCCCCACCTCATCTTTTATGCAGGAAGGAGCGGGCTCTTGTCAGCCGCGCGCCCATCTCTCTGGATCCTTTTCCTGAAACACGCTGTGATTGCTGCCAAAAAAAAAGAACTGGAACACTTCTCTTTCGCTCCCTTTTTTTTGTTTTGTTGGAGGGGGGGGGGTTGTTTCGGTTCGGGGGGGGGTTGGTGTTTTTTTGGCTTTCTTCTGAAAGCGTCTGCAGCCCTGAGCCGGCGGCCGAGAGGGTCCCTTGCAGAGCTGGCGAGCTTGCATGTGTACGAGTGCGTGTCCTGGGCCGTCTGGACCGTGTGCGAGAGACAGCGCGGGCAGAATAAAGGCAATAATGATTTTACGTGCGTTTCCTTCCATCGATCGCACCCTCTTTATCTCTCGCTCCCCTTCCGTCGCGCGGGGGCCCTCAACACACAGAATGTCAAAGCCCTGCCTTTGTACAGGTTTTCTCTTCCCTTGCCTCTGGGAACAGCGATGTCTGATCTTCTAGCCCAGGGCTCTCAGTACGGAAGTTTGGGGAGGAAACGCTTTCTTTTTTAACGAGGGAAAGGGAGGGCAATGCCAGAGGGCAACCCTCCTTTCCTGGAGCGGTACTTTCCTTATTTCGCCACAGGATGCCTTCTTAGGAAAGCAGGGTTGTGATTTGTATTTTATTTCTTATTATTTTAAATCCAGCCCGGGCTGCGTTTCTCACCCACAGTCACCCTCTACTTCCCGAGTCGTTTTTTTCCCAGCTGTCCCGGCGGGTGACTCCTTTTGAACCCGGAAGGGTTGGGAACAATGAACGACGGTTCCAGGACTCTGGATCACAAAACTCAACAGTGAAATAGGGTGGGAACGGGAGCCGGTTTGGTTGGAACTAGGCCACGAATGGCTCAGCTGCTATTCTGTTCTGCCAAGCTAAGGCAAGGACAAACGCAGAAGCTGAGGAGCTGTGGCTCAATGGTAGAGCATCGCCTTGGTATGCGGAAGGTCCCGGATTGAATCCCCGAGCATCTCCAGTTAAAGGACCTGGCAGTAGGTGATGGGAAAGACCCCTGCCTGAGACCTTGGAGAGCGGCTGCCAGTCTGACTAGATAATACTGACTTTGATGGACCAAGGGTCTGATTCAGTATGCGGCGGCTTCATGGGTCCATGAATCCGCATGGAGAACAGAATGTTCAGAGTTGGGCTTCCCTGGGGCAGGTGTTCGCAGTCAGACCGGCCTCTCTTCCGACTCCTCGCTACAAGCCGTGTCAAGGTACAAACATAGACCCGGGTGTGTGCCTGTTTGCCTCCCCAACTCAGCTGGGTGCTCGCTTCCACCCATCCCACCCCCAACGCAGCAGAGTTGCAGCCTCCTGGTTTGAAAAGTTGCCAGGAACTCCACCGCTTGCAAATTATCGTGTCTGTGGAGAAGTGACCGAAGAATAGGGGGGGAACAGAGAGGGACTGTGGCTCCTGGCCACTTCCCTCTCCAAGCTCATGGTCCAGTGGTCACCAACCTATTAGAGCTTGTGGGCGCATTTGGAATTCTGAAACAGCACGGTGGGTGCAGCAACAAAATGGCTGCCACAGGCGGCAGAGCCAGCCACAAAATGGCTGCTACAGGAGGCAGAGCCTGACACAAAATGGCTGCCTCTGCTTAAACTTCAGTCACACAGTGCCGTTCCTTGTGCTGTGGTGGCAGCTGCTGCCACAGCAACATTTTTTTTAAAAAAAAAAAATCTGTACAGCCAATCAAATCTTCAATAGTTGAACAGAAGCCTCGCTGGTCAAAACCCCTACTTGAATCCCACCCACTCTCTAAAAATACTTGGCAGGTGCCAGAAAAGGTGTCGGCAGGTGGCATGATGTTCACAGGTACCACACTGGGGACCCCACCATGGTCCATTTCCCAATGCCTACAAATGAGGGAATTAGGACAGAATGATACTCATAGTGATCCTCCACCTGGGAAACTGCCAGCAATCCGGTCCACAGCTTACCAGAAACTGCTTTGGTGAAGTTTGTGTACGCTTCACCAAAGCTTAAACGTCAGGGAGATCAGCCTGGGAAGTTGGGGGTTGAACCCACAAAGGGGTTTTTCTCTTCCCCATCCCTTCCCTTGAAACAGAGTACTTGCTTTCTGATCCAGGAGGCAGCTAAAGCTCCCCAGATCGGGCCTGAGGTATCCTCACCCCAGTCCTTTCAACTTTGCTATTTTTGCAAAAGCGGGTCTCTCTTCTTTCCTTGAGAGGCAAAACACTATCCGTTTTGCTTTGCTGGGCATCTTTGTCCCCTGATGTTTTGGGAGGTGTGACCCCTTTAGGAACCAGGCATGAGTGAGAGGAAACCTGATTTTCTCTCTCACCCTCTCCGCCTCCCTGCTCAGAAAGAGAGTTAAGCCTCACACGTGATCTTCAGAATAGGGTCTGGAAAAAAGCTTTGAAAAGATTATAACTCATTTCATTGAGGAGCGCATGCTTTTCATGCGGTGAGTCCCCAGTTTAGAGTCTTCCAATCATCTCAGACAGGGCTGGGAAAGCCCTTTCTCCACCTGTAGCCATGGAGAGCTCAGAGAAGACGATAGTACATTAGCTATTCTGACTGGCAAGATTTATGGTACATATTTATGGTACCCAGACCATTTCTGTGATCCTTTTGGGAACCTCAGTAGCTTACAGCATTATTTTCCCCATAAAGAAAGTTCTGTGATTCTCTAACACAAGGTTCTAGCACCTACAGTGGTCTTATTTTTTCCCTTTGCTTAATTTCATCCTTACTTTGGCTAGACCAGGGGTCACTAACATTTCTGAGCTTGTGGGCCCCATTGGAATTCTGACACAACATGGTGGGCACAGCCACAAAATGGCTGCCACAGCCACAAAATGGCTGCCACATGAGGCAGAGCCAGCCACAAAACGGCTGCCGCCGCTTACCTTAAGTCACACAGTGAAGGTTTTTGTACTGTGGTGGCAACTGCTGCCGCCACAACCTTTTTTAACCATCTGTAAAACCGATCAAATCTCCAGTGGCCAATCAGAAGCCTTGCTGGGAAAAGCCCTAACTTCCCCCACCCACTTTCTAAAAGCACTTGGTGGGAACCATGTTGGAGGTCCCCACACTAGACTTAAACTCCTGAAGACAAAGGCCCACAAACTAGCACTACAAATCCAGGTGTCTCACAAAACTTAGTTTGGGCAGAGATTAGATTCAGGATGCCAGGAACACTTCTGCCTTAACCTGCCCATCACACCCTGGCTATACAATCCAATGGAATCCGGTCCGCTGGGCAAAGCCAAAACTTCATACAGTTCAGCGAGTCGCATTCTTGCAAAGCGGACCATGAAGTAGTTTGCACATCATCCGCTTTTCCAAGCATCCGGTGTTCCAACCTCCTTGCTGTTCCTTTGGCCATTAGAAATCCCTTCCTAGAGAGAAGGAAAAGATCCCTTTTTCATAAGGGCACCCCGGAAACTCTACACAGGAATGGTGATTTAAGTTAGAGATATTGTGTAGTCTGGTGAGTTTGTTTAAAACCTTCACCCATCTGAATGCCCAGCTTTATATCACAGTGGTTCAAGTCTGTGGCTTAGACCAGTGTTTCCCAACCTGTGGGTCAGTACCCCAAAGTGGGTCATGAAGACTCTGAAAGTGGGTCCTGGACCAGCCCTTAATGGCTGCCCCTGCCCTCTCCGTGGCTCGCTTTTATATTTTGGAAACCAAGGTCTGATCCTGGAAACAGTATCTTCCATGCATTAGTTGGTACTTTTTTTCTTCATTGCGTATGCATGCTGAACGAGTCAAATGTGTCCTGACGGTTACGCGAATGAGTTTCTTAGAATTTTCGAGGGGGGTTAGATGGTGTGATGGAGATGGAGAGGGGGTCAAGGGCTGGAACGTAACCTCCATTTGCAAAGGGTGTGTAGGTCGGAATGCCACTTGTTCGGGGTTCGTTGCGGGGACAACTGAATCCTTCCACTCTTGTCGGCATCACTGTATGCCCGAAGACGTTGTCCTCCGTGTGCCACTGTCGTCAGCAGTAGGACACAACCCTGTAAAGTGGAACATGCGCCACATTTCCACATGGAGCTGAAATGTACACAAGATAAGCCCTTTGCCGTAGCAGTCTCGGCTAAATAGTTCCCTCTTTCTCGCTCTTCGAAGGCAGCAGAGATCATGACTTTGGATAGGGGGAAAGACAGCCTGTATCTAAATCTAGTCCGAATCCAAAAACCCCATCTATCTCAATAAGAGAGAAAGGCCCACGTGTGGCCGGCGAATCCCAAATGGCTTGTTCCTAATCATGTGCTGGGATGTGTCGGGTGCCGAATCTGATCGCTTCAGAAGAAACATAAATATAAATTAAGGGTTTAAAAAAAAAGAATAAGGTAATGAAGGTGAGCCAAAACCCCTTCCAATGTGGATGCTTTTTTCAGAACTGGGGAGGCGGGTTGCTAAAGACGTCGTTTCCGCATTGGAAAGCTGTGGCTTTCTCTGTGCTGTTCCCCTGGGGACTTCTGGCTGCAAAAAACTCCTTTTCCCTCAAACCCTTCTCCATGGTGCTGTCCCCAAAAGGAATCCAGCAACCTCCAGGCTTGCGTCGACAGCAGGATCACAAGACCGCTGGCCCAGGACAAGGATTAAAACAAAAAAACCCTTTCAAACTGAACACCTCTGTCGCCTTCTCCAGCCCTCCGGTCTCTGCCTCTTTGCTCAACCCTCGTGCCTTTGGGTACCTTGGTGTTTTTCCACTGGTGCCGTGGGACCTGGCCCCTGATCTGCAGGATACCTCAGTCCCTAGAGCAGCACCTCAGGGGGGCGTCAGCAGGAGAGCAAGCAATTGGACGCACAGCTCATCTTCCTTTCCAAAAGAATCTGTGGCCTGCCCTCTCTGGTCACTTCGGAGGTCAAGACACTCCTCTTACAAGCCTGCTGCTACTGCCTCTGGTCTTGTTTGTGGACCAGTCCGGGTGCTGGTGTTGAACTCAATCCCATTCCCTGTCGGTGATAGATAGATAAAGAGATATATTTTTTAAAAAAACAGGGTTTCCCAACGTGGTGGTGCCTGCCAATGCTCCCTCTAAGCTGTGGAGTCTTGTGAGCAAAAGTTCTACTTTGCGAGCTACAGACATTAAAGTTGTGAGCAAGCGATTTGGCGACTGCATAAAGTAGTTTGCTCTGGAGCCCTCCTTCCTGAGCGGAGAGAAGAATGTGTGCGCCGGAGGCTAAAAAACGGTGAGCTAGCTCACACTCACTCAGCTTAGAGGGAACACTGGTGCCTTTCCAGGCGCCCAACAAACGCTTTTCAAAAGTGAGCAGGACTAAGTGTGGCTGTTTCTCCCAGCAGGGCTTCTGATTGGCTCTGCAGCTTCAAAGGCATCCTGTTCAACCGAGCTGAAATGTTAAAGCGCTACTGTTCGGCTTGTGTGTAACCTTGATCCCTGCCGTTTTGTGGTTGGCTCTGCCTCTTGCAGCACCCATATTTGCGATCGTGCCCACCATCCTTTGTCAGAACTCCAAAGGTGCCACAGGCTCACAAAGGTTGGGGACCAGTGTTCCCTCTAAGCTGAGTTAGTGTGAGCTAGCTCACAGTTTTTTCTAGCCTCCAGCTCACACATTTTTGCCTTCGCTCAGGAAGGAGGGCTCCAGAGCAAACTAATTGATGCAGTCGCCAAATCACTCGCTCACAGCTTTAACGCCAGGAGCTCCTTAAGGAGAATTTGTGCTCACAAGACTCCACAGCTTGGAGGGAGCATTGGTTATAAGCAGTGTTCCCTCTAAGCTGAGTTAGTGTGAGCTAGCTCACAGTTTTTTTAGCCTCCAGCTCACACATTTTTGCCTGAGCTCAGGAAGGATGGCTCTGGAGCAAACTAATTGATGCAGTCGCCAAATTGCTCACTCACAACTTCAATGCCAGTAGCTCACAAAGTAGAATTCTTGCTCACCAGTCTCCACAGCTTTGAGAGAGCATTGCTAGGGACCCCCGTTTTAAGCCCTTTGGTGCTGGAGCTCTTAAACACTTGACTCTGGCCCGAACTTTTACAAAAATCTGTCTGCTTGCCGAACTACCTCTTTTCTGTCCTTTGAGTAACCTCTTGGGCATTAACCACTCTTGCTTGGGGCAGCAGTTCCCCTTATAGCTCCTCTTGCCTTTTACTGCAGGGAGACTCCATTTTGTTTGAGCTTGTCACATGAGACTCCATTTTGTTTGGTTCTCCCAGGTTCATCCGCTGTCCAGCTTTGTGAAGGGCTCACCGCAGGCTTCCTGCCTTCAGAGCCAAGGGTCTGGGGGATGGCTCCACTTCCAGGATGTGATTTACGTGCCCCAGGACAGACTCCAAAATTAAAATAGCCCACTGGCATATCAATAGCTTGAGTCCAGAAGGAGGGAATCTTGTCAGGCCACATCTCAGGGGCTCATGACACTGGTCACTTCCAGCAGGCAGAAAGTCAGAGGGCTTCACCAGTACCCTGAAGACACGGGTGATTTGCTTGGTGTTGGGGGGACGTTCGGCTGGTGACCTTTTTCATATTTAGTTTGCATGCTTCCATTTTGCGGTCTTTTTTTTCCTGAAGGCCAAAGGTGCGACCCGGTACTAGGTTCGCCCCACTCCGCTTTACCTGTTTATACATTCCAGGGATTCTGCCCCAGAAGCAGACCTGGGGGGTCTGGATCAGGGCTGGAAACGCTTCCCTTCCCCCCATACCCCAGATTTTAGGGTTAGGCTGTTAAGAAGTTCTGCTGAACTCAAAAGCATGCAAGACTGTTTTGGTTGGTTCTAATGAACAGATGGTGTTTGAAGATTCGGGGGGTTCTCCTTTGGAGACCCCCCACCCTGTGGCCTGTGGTGAGTAGGGATGCCAGCCTCCAGGTGGGACCTGGGGATCCCCAGAATTACAGCTCTTTTCCAGACTACAGAGATCTGTTCTCAGGGGTCATTTCGTAGAAAAAGAGGAGGGGGGGCTCATTAGCATGACTCATTAGCATAACTTATTTGCATGTGCCACACCCCCTGACATCACTGGAAGTGTAACACCCACCGCTCAGGCTCCACCCCCAAAATCTCCAGGTCTTTCCCAACTCAGAGCCGGCAAGCCAGCTTTGACTAAAGACACTTCAGGTTTCCTTTGCTCTTGCAGGGAAGCTACCCTAGAACAAGCATGAAAATACAGATCGAGTTAGTGTGCTTTTTGCCTTTTTCCCACAACGCATCACCCTATCTGCCCACTCCTGGGCTTGTGACTCCCGGAACGGTGTTCCTGCGCGTTCCTGCTCAAAATGACCCGTCTGTTCTCCTGGTGAAAATGTCTGCTTTGGAGGGTGGACCCTGTGACATTGTACCGCACTGAGGTCCCTGTCCTTTCCAGGCTCCATCCCCAAATCCCCAGGAGTTTCCCAACCTGGATCCGGCAACCCCATCCCCCTCCAGTGGCGAGGGAAGGTACACTGTGTTGTGTTAAAAGGCTCTGGAGTGTGGGTGGGACCAGTCAGGAGGGGTACTTAGAAACCAGGGGCCAGACTGAGACTTCCCTCACGAAGACACAATTTCTCACCCACTGGACCTTACGGAGTGATTTATCACGCTGTCCTTTCCCAGTGTTTCCACAGACCCTAATCCCCCTTCTTGTTCCAGTGTCGGGGTTTTGGTTCTGCCTTAGGGTTGCCAAGTCTTCAAAACTCACCGGCGGGGGGGAGTCCTCCTCTGGCCGGGAGTTTCTCCTGGTGCGCACTTCACCGGAAGTGACGTCAGCACGTTGGGGGCGTTGCCAGAGCGTCGCCCTGGCAACGCCCCCAACGTGCTGACGTCACTTCCGGTGACGTCATTACGTCGTCCTCGCTGGACGACGTCGGGGGTGGGGTTCCCCCCGCCAGCCAAATGCTGGCCGGCGGATCGGGAACCCCTTTAGCGGGGGATCCCCCGCTCCCCGGGCTGACTTGGCAGCCCTATTCTGTCTGGAAAAGTGAGCTGGCGAAGGTCTCCCTGCTTGCCTTGCTGGTGAATTGGGTTTGGGCGTTAGCCAAGAAAGCAGGCTCCCCTAATGGGCCCTTTCCAGGCCCTTCCTTCCCGAGTTCAGTTGCTTGTTCAAACCTATTCCAGATTGCGGTGCTTTTCCCGGGGCAGACTGGTGGATGGACCAGCCACTGGGGATCCCCAGCTGGTTCTGGTGAGGACGTTTGCAAAGTAGAAGGCAACTCTCATAGGTCACATCTCTTCCCATGTGCTGTGGGGTGCAGAAGGGGCAGAGAATATTTGCAGTTGCCCTGCGATCAGGAGTTGGGGGGGAGGGCTTTGCATGCCCTTTGCGCATCGCTCTTCTCTGCCCTCCTCTCCCCATCCCCAGCTGGATGTGTTCCCCTTCCTTACTCGTCGGTTTGCATGGAGTTTGGCTTCAGTGGCTCTTTTAGAAGGCTGGCCGCACAGAGGCGTCGCACCCTTCATGGTTCTTGTGTACTGTATCTGCAACTTTTATATATATAAATATACATATATATATATATACATAAAAATATATATATTGAGATGTATTTAATGGTGAAGACAAAAAAAGACAGACGCAACTGTGCATTTGTAGAAATATTTTTTAAAGAAATACTTTTTTTTCCAATTAAATTATTTAAGAAATTTACGGCGATCCAGAGCCCCTGTGTGTTTCTTGACTTGGCGGAGTTACACAGCGAGTGTGAAGAGGGGACCCTTCGCCAGGGTTGCTCATCCGGAGTGTGGAACCTTTGAAAACCCAGCTCTCTGACCCATCAGATTAGCTGTAAGGGTTTGGTGCCAGTTTGATGTAGTGGTTAAGTGCGCGGACTCTAATCTGGGAGAACCGGGTTTGATTCCCCACTCCTCCACTTGCACCTGGCTGGATGACCTTGGGCAAGCCATAGTTCTGTCCCAGCTGTTCTCTCAAGGACAGTTGTCTCAGCGCTCTCTCAGCCCCACCTACCTCACAGGGTGTCTGTGGTGGGGAGGGGAAGGGGAAGGAGTTTGTAAGCCGCTCTGAGACTACAAGTGAAGGGCGGAGTATAAATCCAATCTCTTCTTCTTCTTCTTCCTGGCTTTTAGTGAACATGCTGTTGTGTCACGGAATGTCCACCGACATTCTAATCTCTGACTGGGACGGGTCATGTGAAAAGCATTTGTGCAGCTGGAAGAAAATAGAAGACTGGCTTTGCCAGGGATGGGGGGAGCATCGACTTGAACGTCCAAGTGGGCCGCTACAGCATGAACTGATCCTACACTGTGCTTTTCAGATGATTCAATTTATCCATCCAGTGTTATCCATTGAGCGGAGTCATTTCTCACCCACCTGACCGTATAAGCGATTATTACCCTGCCCCCACACATCCTTGAAAGTTGTGCTATTGTGGCTCCCAGTCTAGACAAGTAAATCCAGTTGTGTGACACTTTGTAACCCACCCTTCCCACAAACGGGCTCAGGGCGGGTAACAGGATATTGGCAATACAATAAACATAATTACAGTTTTAAAACACAACCGTACAACATTAAAATCGGTGGTCATGGCTCAAGTCAGAAATTGAATGGTTGGGAGAGGTCCTCTGGCCCGTCGGTACAAATAAATATAGCCAGATAGTTAATACCCTATGGATGGCAGTCATTTCTGTGCTATTTGGAGCATGTTTACAAATACCTCCCCCACACACACCCCATAGCAGTCACTGGGGGGGGGGGGGGAGGAATTTGTGAATTTCCTGCATTGTGCAGGGGGTTGGACTAGATGAACCTGGAGATCCCTTCTATGATTCTATGTTTGCTATTACTCTTACTACTATCAATGTTGGACTGTGGTGGGACGCCATGTTGGTCTGGAGAAGTGGGACAAAGCTGGAGTCCAGTGGAACCGTTCAGACCAACAGAGCCTCCGAAGAAGTCTGTGTGCATACAAAAGCTGATCCTCAGATGCAACTTCGTTGATTTGAACCAGGACTTTGTTCTGTTTTCAGTCTTTTTTATTAGGGCCTAGTGCTCCTTATGCACACGTCTTTCTAGAGAGTGGGAGCATAGAGCAAAATTGCTAATTCTGAAGAAGACAGAGACAGGATTCAAAATGATCTAGATAGGCTGGAACACTGGACTGAGAGCAACAGAATGAATTTCAATCGAGATAAGTGCAAAGTCCTGCATTTAGGTACAAAAAAAATCAAAGGCACAGATATCGAATGGGAGGGACTTGGCTTGACAGCAGCACATGTGCAAGGGATCTAGGTGTCCTGGTTGATCACAAGCTAAACATGAGCCTGCAGTGCGATGTGACTGCGAAGAAAGCGAATGCAATCTTAGGAGGCGTTAACAGAAGCATCGGGTCCAGATCATGGGCGGTGGTCGTTCCGCTCTATTCGGCTGTGGTCAGGCCTCGCCTGGAGTCCTGTGTCCAGTTTGGGGCGCCACATTTTAGGAAGGGTGTTGACAAGCTCAAGCGTGTCCAGGAGAGGGCAACCAGGATGGTGAGAGGGTCGGAACCCAAGTCTTACGAGGAAAGGCTGCAAGAGTTGGGTATGTTTCAGCTGGGAAAGAGAAGGCTTAAAGGGGACATGATTGCAGTCTTCAAATATTTGAAGGGCTGTCACGTAGAAGACGGAGCAGATCTATTCTCTCTCTTGCTCTGGATTGCAAGACTAGATCGAATGGGTGGAAATTACAAGGGAGTCGATACCGGCTAAATAGCAGGAAAAACTTCTTAACTGTAAGAGTGGTTGAGCAGTGGAACAGACTGCCTCGGGAGGTGGTGGACGCTGCTTTGCTGGACGTTTTCAAGCGGGGGCTGGACGACCATCTTTCGGGTACGTTGTAGGGCTATTTTTCGGCTAGGCTCCCTTCCAACTCTAACATTCTATGATTCTATGAAAACTGTACACCAACATAAGCATCCTCTCCAAGTGCCAATTAACTGCTCAGCAACAATTTGCATTTCATACCACCAGATCAACACCCTGGAGCGCGATGAGAATTCCAAGTTCTTCTCAGCTATTATTTTTCTTAAGCACCTGGTGATTCAAACCTCCTGGAAGCCCTGCTCATGGGGACATGAAGTGTGATTGCTTGTTGGCAAGGGGAAAGCCCTGTGCACATGGTTAGAAGCCCACCCTTCTTGAGTTCGATTCCTGTTCTGCAGCTGTGGCTCAGCGCTAGAACATCTGCTTGGGGCTGTGGCTCAGTGATGGAGCATCCGCTTGGCATGCAAAAGGTCCCAGGTTCGATCCCCAGCATCTCCACTTAAAGGGATGAGGTAGGAGGTGACGTGAAAGACCTCCACCTGAGATCGTTTCTCTTTGCTGCCAGTTTGCGTGCACAAAGAGCGAGGGTGCCATCCTTCTTGCCTTTCTTTGCCTGCAAGCTAAGAAGAGCACCCGTATGGATAGGAACGTGGACCCTAATCTGGGGGCTTGATTCCCCACTCCTCCACATGCAGCCGCTGGTGTGACCTTGGGTCAGTCACAAGTTCTCTTGGAGCTGTCCTCTCAAGGGCAGTCCTCAAAAGAGCTCTCTCAGCCCCACCTACCTCGCAGGGTGTCTGTTGTGGGGAGGGGAAGGGAAGGGAATCGTAAGCCGCTCTGAGACTCCTTTGGGTAGTGAAGGGCAGGGTATAAATCCAGTCCCTTCTTCTCATCTTCTTCCACTTTTATTGACTCCCTTGATTAATTTATTCCATAGGTATGGCCATCACCTTGTTCTCCTCCATGATGGATCTCCTTCTACTTAGCTCGCTTTTTGCTCCTAACTCTCGCCCCACTGCTCACAGTCCCAATTTTGGCACCACTGCAATGAGAACTCTGGCTCCGCCTCTTCCTGTCACATGACTCTGATGTCACACAACTTGGCCACGTGCCTTCCTGTTATTATTTTGTTTTGTTGCTGCCCATTCAGTGCCAGTTTGGGAAAGGCTGGAGATCTCTGCTCTGAAATACGTGGGATTCGTGCAGGGCTTCCCTCTCCACCTAGGATAAGGGGAACAGCTTCTGAGAAAAGTGGAACTGGTGGTTTCCTTCATGTGTGTGTCTTCTTGGGGCACGTCTCGCTTGCTCCCTTTCCCTGGATGGTCATTGTCGCCTTGCTCGCTTCTTACTTCCACTTGAATTACACATGGAATTCACTGCTACAGGAGGTGGTGGCAGCTACAAGCATAAACAGCTTCAAGAGGGGATTAGATAAACATCTGGAGCAGAGGTCCATCAGTGGCTATTAGCCACAAGTTATAGATAGGATCTCTCAGTCTGGGGCAAGTGATGCTCTGTATTCTTGGTGTTTGGGGGGGGGACAGTGGGAGGGCTTCTAGTGTCCTGGTCCCACTTGTGGACCTCCTGAGGGCACCTGGTGTTTTTGGCCACTGTGTGACAGAGTGTTGGACTGGATGGGCCACTGGCCTGACCCAACGTCAGCTTATGTTCTTATGAGAAATAGTTCCCGATAGAGCTGGATGGGAAATTTGGGCTGGAAATTTGGGGTTGGAGCCTGGGGAGGGCGGATTTTGAGGAAGGGGAGGGAGAAGAAACCTTGGCCTGATTGAGGAAGGCCCGTGTTCGGCTCTTATGAACTGATCCAACTCTGATGGCAACGCAGCCTCCAAGGTGGGACGTGGGAACTGTGATTTCGCCTTTGTTCAGAGCTGCATAATGTCTCCTGACCTCGCCCCACAAAGGACCATATTTTATTTTAGATTAATAAGAGATTGGATTTTAGAAACCACAATGCGCTCAAGAATCAAACCGTTTCCCTGTTCCTGTGGATGTGGGTGGGAGTCCAGTCCTTGCCTCCTGCCCACGTCTCCAAGGGAGATGGGTTTTGAGTGTGCATGTGGGGGCGGGGGGGATGCTGTTAAACTAGGGAAGAGCTGTGTGCTTTTCCCTTCCCTCCTCCCTTTGCTCCCCCCCTCCCCACCCAGCAATCTGCAAAAGACTTCTTAGCGCTGCTGTTTTCCCTCTTAATCTCCTGTTTAGGACTTAAGGAGGGGAAACAAAGGAAGGGATTGTTTGAGTTTCTGGAAAGCCCTTGGGAGCTGCTGGGTAGTCCTTGGGAGGGGGAGGGGATAAATTCTCCAAAGAGACCCCCGAAGTGGGGGCGGGAGGGATTTTGGTTCTCATCCCCCCTCCCAAATGATGTGGCCTTCCAAAAAAAGCACAGCGAAAACCAGTGGGTGGGCGCTCTTTGCCGGCCAGGGGATAGACTATTGGATTCAAATTGCATCCCGGGGAGGGGTGTTACTGGACGGGCTTGGTTGGAAGAAGAAGAAGAAGAGATTGGATTTATACCCCGCCCTCCACTCCCCAAGGGAGTCTCAGAGTGGCTTACAAACTCCTTTTCCCTTCCCCTCCCCACAACAGACACCCTGTGAGGTAGGTGGGGCTGAGAGAGCTCTTTCCCAAGCTGTCCTTGAGGGAACAGCTGGTACAGAGCTATGGCTTGCCCAAGGTCATCCAGCCAGGTGCAAGTGGAGGAGTGGGGAATCAAACCCGGTTCTCTCAGATTAGAGTTCTTTGTAAAAGCAACAGCTCTTCCATATTGTTGAACCTTGAGCAAACTGTATCCAAAGGTCCACTGCGTCTGGACACAGAGGTTTCGCTCAGTTGTCGCCAGTGTTCCCTCTAAGCCGGGTTAGTGTGAGCTAGCTCACAGTTTTTTAGACTCCAGCTCTCACATTTTTGTCTTAGCTCCGCGGACGAATTGATGCAGCGGCCAAATCACTTGCTCACAGCTTTAATTTATTTATTTATTTATTTATTTTCATATGATTTATATCCCGCCCTCCCTGTCATAAGGCGGGCTCAGGGCGGCTAAGAACATATCCATACATACATAGTTTAAGACATTAAAAACATTAAAACATATAATCCAACATAATATCATACAGATGGCGTATCATCAAATTCAGCGCAGCACCCGAATACCACCTTAAAACAGCTACAAACTGGCAGGTGGAATCGGTCCAGGGCCAGGTGTAGATCTCAATACTGGGCGGCCTCTACCCGAAAGCCTGGTGGAAGAGCTCCGTCTTGCAGGCCCTGCAGAACTGTAAATAGCCCCACAGGGCCCTGATGTCATCCGGGAGCTCATTCCACCAGTACGGGGCCGCCACAGAGAAGGCCCTGGACCTTGTACCCGTCAGCCAGGCCTCCTTTGGCCCTGGGAGGGTCAGGCGATTTTGGGAACCAGACCGTAGTGCTCGCTGGAGAACATATGAGCTAATGCCAGTAGCTCACAAAGTGGAATTTTTGCTCATAGGGCTCCACAGCTCAGAGGGAGCATCGGCTGTCATAGCTAATAACCATTGGTCAGCCTGTCCATGAATCTGCCCAATCACATTTTAAAGCCGTCAAAGACAACTACCACTAGAGCTGCCATCTCCAGGTTGGGAAATTTCTGGAGATCTGAGGGGGGAGCATGGGGAGGGGGGAGTTTGGGAAGGGAGCTCAGCGGGGGCACGAGGCCCTCCCAATCCCCCAAAGCCACCGTTTTCTCCAGGGGAACTAAGCTCTGCGGTTTTGAGAACAGCTGTAATCCTGGAAGAACTCCAGCCCTCACCTGGAGTGTTGGCAACCCTAACTGCAACTCTAGATGGGCCCCGAGCATGTCTCAGGCTGTTGCTGGTTCTGCATATAGGAGATACCACTGCAGGGCGATGGATGCCAGCCTCCAGGTGGGACCTGGGGAATCCCCTGGAATCACCGCCCAACTCCAGACTACAGAGATCAGTTCCCCTGGAGAAGATGGCGGCTTTTGGAGGGTGGACTCAATGGCAACCCTACCCTCGCCTTCAAAAGAGGAGGGGGACAAATGCTCAGCCCTGCCTTTGTTCTCCTGGCTTTAACATTCCCAGTTCACTCACTCAGGGGTCATTTCGTAGAAAAAGAGGTGCAGGAGCTCATTAGCATAACTCACTTGCATAACTCATTTGCATATGCCACACCCCCTAACATACCGGAAGGGTGTCAGAAGGCAACACCCACCCCTCAGGCTCCACTCCACAGGTGAGTGAAACGGACCTGCTCTCCCTCCGTTCCCTTCCCCATCCAATACTTTGTGCAATAAAAATAAGCGTCAAGAACACACCCTCATTCTCTTCCTGCTCCCTTGAAACCACCAGGTTTCAAGTAGACTGGAGATACCCAGGACATGTGCACCACCCATCCCTTCCCCTTCCCCGCCCCACAACAAGACACCCTGTGAGGTAGGTGGAGCTGAGAGAGGTCTTTCGAGAACTGCTCATGAGAGAACAGCTCTGGGAGAACTTGTGACTGGCCCAAGGTCACACCAGCAGCTGCATGTGGAGGAGTGGGGAATCAAACCTGGTTCTCCCAGATTAGAGTCCAACTCCTGACCACTACACCAAACTGATGGGGTGGAAGCTGCTGAAGGGTTGGTGGAATTTCTCCAGTACTTATGTGCCATGTGCCCAGATAAAAAATGGTATCCTTAGAAAATTTATATGCCACCTTGAGCAAGTCTCTGGAAAAGCAGCACACAGTCATAAAAGGAACAATGATAAAATTATCGATATTAAAACAAAACATTAAAAACAATAAAGACCTTAGCAGGGCTTTCCCCGGGGCGCTGCGCCTCTGCACTGCTCGGGGAAGCCGAGGAGGGGGTGGGGCTTGTCATGTGCCCGCCCCCTGGGCTCCTCATTCCCGGAGCTGTGCTCCTGTGCGCTCCCGCTCCAACGGACCCCTGCACTCTTTGTACCTCTGGCCATTCCCAGGAAACTAATGGAACTGCCCCTTTTGAACTTGTTTGGTGCTTGGGGGGCAAGAGTGGGAGGGCTTCTGGAGTTCTGGCCCTGCTGGTGGACCTCCTGAGGGCACCTGGGTTTTGGCCACTGTGTGACACAGTGTGTTGGACTGGATGGGCCCTTGGCCTGACCCAACATGGCTTTTCTTCTGTTCTTATATGGAGCAGAGGTCCATCAGTGGCTATTAGCCCCAAGATATAGATGGAACACTCGGTCTGAGGCAAGTGATGCTCTGTATTCTTGGTGCTTGACGGGGGGCAGCAGTGGGAGGGCTTCTGGAGTTCTTCTGGCCCTGCTGGTGGACCTCCTGATGGGACCTGGGGTTTGGCCACTGTTTGGCACAGAGTGTTGGACTGGATGGGCCACTGGCTGATCCAACATGGCTTCCCTTGTGCTCTTAACTATTGCCAAGGTGCAGAAAGGAGACCAAGTTTGACTTGTCTAAGGCCACAGCTCAGGGGCATGGCAGAGGCAGGAGACAAGTTTCCCCGTCAAATACAGCTATTCCCCCCCCCCCACCCAATAAGGGCGCACATTAATGTATTACTGGACCATTTCCAATCACTGGAGCTGCCTGGCCTGCAACCCCAGTTTTCAACAGGCGAGGGAGGGGTTAATAGTATTATTAACGTCCCAAATTCCAGTAATTAGCCTGCCATTTCACCATCCCCTGTATTATGTCATATTATTAAATCTGAGAGCCTGTAATTGGGAGAGCTGCAGGAGAATAAAAAAAAAGCTGAATTAGGGCACTATAAATTTGTATGGATGCAGGTTTGGAGAGGGATTTGTTTCAAAAAGCCCCACCAACCCCCAGCCCCGTACATTCGGTTCAGCTCTGCCTGGCGACTAATTTGAGTACGCGGCTGCTTAGGTTCCCAGAGAGTTTCCCGCCTCGATGAGGTCTAGGAACGGGCTCCGCTTAGACCGGCCCTTGATAAAACTGCCACTCTGCCATCCTTTGCTATCTGGGCAGCGCAGGAGAAGGGGAAGATGATCTTTGAATCTTCAACATCGCCAGCAGTGTTCCCTCTAAGCTGAGTGAGTGTGAGCTGGCTCACAGTTTTTTAGCCTTCGGCTCACGCATTTTTGCCTTCACTCAGGAAGGATGACTCCAGAGCAAACTCATTTATGCAGCAGGCAAATGGCTCGCTCACAACTTTAATGCCATCAGCTCACAAAGCAGAATTTTTGCTCACAAGACTCCACAGCTTAGAGGGAGCACTGATCGCCAGCCATCTTACGTGCCTCCCACAGTGGCTGGTTTATTTTTGCCTCTGGGCATCTGAACGCTGGATGGTTAAACAGGGTTTGGAGAGGCAGAGGCACTCAAGGGGTCTGCCGGAACACGTTTCAGGAAGCCTCCGAGCAACTAGAGCGGAATCGGGGGGGGGGGTTACTCTTTTCTTATTGTTGTTTCATTTTGTTCCTTTCGAGCTTGGGTTGTCGTCCTTTTGAGAGAACATCTTGCTCAAGGATAGCTTCGACTGTCAGATAAAAGGTGGGAGCAGCACCCTGAAGCCACATCCCCCCCACACACTTTATGAGCCACATCATTTCTAGTGCCTCGGATTGGACCGGGAGGTTTCTCTGGCTGGCTACGACCTCCTCCGTGATGCATGTTGTCCACCATCGGCGACCGGTAGCCACGCAACTGCACGCCTGCTGGCGAGCAGTTCGGCACCAGCTCTCTTCTTCCCCGGCCTGGTTTCCTTTCACTGTGCGCAAAGGCAACCCTGAACTGGGTCACTGCTAACCGGTTCGTCCAGTCTCACCTCCCTACCCGACCGCGCAAGATAAAGATTCCTGCGGCCTTTTGTACGTTGCCGAGGATGCATATAATTAGGCATAATCAAGCGCCCTCGGAATACTGCTGTCCGCAGCAGTTCTCCGGCAGCTGTTCGGCATGCGTCGAGCTGTGTCAGCAGCATGCAAGGCCGGGTACAAACAACAGCAGCCACGGAAAACCCGGGCAGAGTTTTTATTCTGGGGCTTATTTGCAAATGGCTCGGTTGCCCACACATCGCATTGCATTGCTCCTCCCATTGGTCCGTCTCACCTCTCGCCAGCATCTCCAGTTAAAAGGATCAGGTAGGAGGTGATGTGAAAGACCTCAGCCTGAGATCCTGGAGAGCCACTGCCAATTTGAGTAGACAATACTCAGGGGAGGGGCGGTGGCTCAATGGCAGAGCCTCTGCTTGGCACACAGAAGAAGAAGAAGAGATTGGATTTATACCCCGCCCTTCACTCACTTGTAGGCTGATTTTACACCTCCCCTCTAAAGTAGTTTGACTGCTGTCTTTTCCTGTGCTGATTTCACAGTGGTGTGAAATTTCACTCTAGGGGGTCTAAGTGCACTAAGAAACCACAATTGTTTAAAGCAGAATAAAGCAGTATAATACTAGCTTGACCACAGGAGGACAATTAGTAGATATGGACATTTCAGTGGCAGCACGGTTTCACACCGCACAGAGGTATGGGCAGGTTTTTTTGGAACTAGAATGATTCCAGCGGGAAAGTCAGACGTAAAATCAGCCGTAGTCTCAGAGCGGCTGACAAACTCCTTTCCCTCCCCCTCCCCACAACAGACACCCTGTGAGGTGGGTGGGGCTAAGAGAGCTCTGAGACAACTGTCCTTGAGAGAACAGCTGGGACAGAACTATGGCTTGCCCAAGGTCATCCAGCCAGGTGCAAGTGGAGGAGTGGGGAATCAAACCCGGTTCTCCCAGATTAGAGTCTGCGCACTTAACCACTACACCAAACTGGCTCTCAGAAGGTCCCAGGTTCAATCCCCAGCATCTCCAGTTAAAAGGACCAGACAGTAGGTGACGTGAAAGACCTCAGCCTGAGATCTTGGAGAGCCACTGTCAGTCTGAGTAAACAATACTGACTTTGATGGATCAAGGGTCTAATTCAGTATAAGGCAGCTTGGTGTCTTTGTGTGTTCATGTGTTCACCAAGCCCATCCAACTCTGCTGGGGAGAACATATCGGTACCCACCAGTGTTCCCTCTAAGCCGAATTAGTGTGAGCTAGCTCAGAGTTTCAGCCTCCAGCTCACACATTTTCGTCTTCGCTCAGGAAGGAGGGCTCCAGAGCAAACCAATTCATGCCGTAGCCAAATTGCTCGCTCACAACTTTAATGCCAGCCGCTCACCAAGTAGAGTTTTTGCTCACAAGACTCCGCAGCTCAGAAGGCGCATTGGTACCCCCCACCCCCCACATGCTATCAGATGTTTAAAAAAAAAAAAAAACCCTTCATGCACATATTAGTAGAATCAGGGTTTTTTTTTGTAGAGCATTAGCATAACAGGCCACACCCAAGAGCAGAAACTCATTAGCATATTAGGCCACACCCCTGACAGTGCAGCTCCCTCTCAGGATCCGCTTCCCCAGGTGCACCGCGGCTTACGGAGCGCATGGGGAACCCAACGGAAGAAAGGCAGTTTCTGGATTGGATGCAAGCGTAGATATAATGGTCCTCTGAGTTATATTCATCCATTCCCATCCACTTTAGTTCCTGCTGGCTTTTGAGCCAGGCACCCTACAGCCTCCCCCTCCCTCGGGTTCCCCAGGTGCCTCGCAAGCCATTCCTGTGCATTCCTGCCCCAAAATAGCCCTGAGTAGAATAAGGACAAAGAGACTCGCTTTTCTACTTTACACACAGTAGTGTTCCCCTGAACGTGGAGCTACACGTGATGTGCAAGCAATGAACAGGACTACACAAGCAAGGCATAACACTAAATGTGCTAGGGGGGCACGCCTCCCTCCTCCCGGCCACAGGTGTCCACATATCACTGATGATAAACTACCCGGCTCGCCTTGACCCGAAGCACCTTTCCTCTCCCTTGCAGCTGGGAAGAGCCCTTCCCGAGTTCCCCCACCATGTGCTCGGCCGATCTGGCCACCCCGGCTCCTCCGGGAGGAGCCCTGAGCTGGGAACGCGACCGCCTGCCTCCCCTCCCAGCCTCTCCCTTGACAAGAGGAGGGGAGATTGGGGATTAATTGGTGGCGGATTTTGGCTTTCCCCGGCGCTCTCGCTGCTAACTCTTGGCTGACATCCCCAAGACTTGGCCGGGAGAGGCCGCAGGAACTGTGTCAGCCGCCTGGGCCCAGCACAGCTGGAAAGAATCAGGAACTTGGCTTTGCAAAAGTCCCAGCCCTGGAGAGGAGAAGGGGGGGAGTGGAGGCAGAGGGAGAAGCAGGCCCTCCCAGCAAACAGGGAAGGGGAGCCGGCGGCTGCAGGCTGGGGGATGCAAGGCCCCCGAGTCTAGTTTGCAACCTCCAGGCAAGGTTAGCGATTGCAATGACCTTCAAGAACAGGCACAGGGATGCCAACCTCCAGATGGGGCCTGGGGATCCCCTGGAATTACAGATCCTCTGCAGATGACAGAGATCAGGGCCCCTGGAGAAAATGGATGTTTGGAGGAGGGTGGACTCAGCGGTGGGAAACTGGAAAGCGTCCGCTGCGGGCTTTAGGCTCGACAGTGGATGGGATGTGAGGTGACTCAGCCCTGATGTTGCCTCTTGGTGTCTTGTGTCTCTGAAGGAGTGCTGACCGGGGCACGTTTTTCTTTTTCAGCTTCCCCTGAGGCTAGACAGAATGCTGAGGTAGACACATTGGCAGCTTTTTTTTAACAGCCAGGACATTTCTTGCGATAGCCGCTTGACAGACAGGTGAAACATCCTTCCCTGCACCTGGCAAAGTTTCACCCCCTCCATTTCAGTCCAGGGTCTTTGTTCTTAGCTCTGTTTCCTTAAAAAGACCACCCTGCTTTGACTATGCTGGTCACCCTTCACTTGTTCTGCTGAGAAGTGTTCCTGTCTCCTGCAGGTAACCTCTGGCAAAGTACATCCTGTTTGCTTCTGCTTTCCGGCTACGGCACACTTTCTTTCCAAAGTAGGGTTGCCAGGTCTGGGTTGGAAAATACCTGGAGACTTTGGGGGTGGAGCCGGGAGAGGGCGGGGTTTGGGGAGGGGAGGGGCCTCAGCATGGTACAATGCCATGGAATCCACCCTTCAAAGCAGCCATTTTCTCCAGGGGAGCTGATCTCTGTCAGCTGGAGATCAGTTGTAAAAGCGGGAGATCCCCAATTCCCACCTGGAGGCTGGCAACCCTATTCCAAAGGCAAGAAACACTTAGGCTGCGATCACACAGACTAAATAATCCACTTTCAATGCACTTTCCAACTGGGTTTTACTGCGTGAACTGGCAAAATCCAGTTGGAAAGTGCATAAAAAATGGTTCGAAAGCGGATTATTTAGTGTGTGTGATCGCAGCCTTAGAATCATAGCACTGGAAGGGACCTCCAGGCTCATCTAGTCCAACCCCCGGCACAATGCAGGCAATTCACAAATACCAGACCAAAAAACCTCCAGGAAACTGGCCTGGAGAAAAATGGCTTCCCAAAGTGGCGATCAGCGTTTCCCTGGTCATGTAAGAAAGGGCCACAAGAACTAAGCCCTTGGAGATATCCCACCGTTCAACGGATCTCCAGATGACCCCAGATCAGTTCCCCTGGAGAAAATGGCTGCTTTGGAGGGTGGACTCTATGGCATTTACCCCATTGAGATCTCTCCCCTCTCCAAACTCTGCCCTCCCCAGGCTCCGCCCCCAAACTCTCCAGGTATTTCCCAACCCAGGGGGCTGGCACCCCCACAACTCCAGCTTGGGAGATTCCTGAAGATTTGGGGGCGGTGCCTTGTGAGGGTGGAGTTTGAGGAGGGGAAGGAGCTCAGCAAGGATGTGATGTCATAGAATCCACCCTCTGAAGCAGCTGTTTCCTGCAGGAGGACTCAGATCTGTAGTCCGGCCTGAATAAGTTGTGATTATGAGAGAACTCCAGGTCCCACCTGGAGCTTGGGAACCCTAAGCTACCCAATTTATGTAGGCTTGTTTTAGGAAGTCTGAGATACTCAGAAGACTGCTAGACAAATGAATAAAATTTCCCTGTAGGATCAAAATAGCAGTCCGTCAAGACCGGTGTGCTAGCTAGTTGACAACAGTGTCCTCCAAGATGTCACAAGGAATTTCACAAGAAGGGCATAAAGGCTGAGCAAAGATCTGACATCTCTGAATTTGGAAAACACCATTTTGTGTCAGTTTCTAGGCCCTGATGCATTTTTTCCCGTGTATCTGTTGTAGGATTGCCAACTTCCAGGAAAGCCTGGAGATATCCTGGAATTACAATTGATCTCCAAAGGACAGAGATCAATTCCTTTAGAGAATACAGCTGGTTTGCCGATTTTAATTGGCTGTTCAGATTATTCAAACATGTTGCTTTGGCGACAGCTGCCACCACAACACCAGGGCCTTCACTGTGCGACTGAAGGTAAGCAGTGGCAGCCATTTTGTGGCTAACTTTGCCTCATCATAAGGCAGCCATTTTGTGGCAGCCATTTTGTGGCTGACTTTGCCTCATCATAAAGCAGCCATTTTGTGGCTGGCTCTGTGTCACAAGGCATCCATTTTGTGGCTGACTGTGCCTCATTATGAGGCAGCCATTTTGTGGCCGTGGCGGGCTCTGCCTCATGGGGTAGCCACTTTTGTGGCAGCCATTTTGTGGTGGCCCCCACCAAGCTGTGTCAGAATTCCAAAGTTAGGCTCGAAAAGGTCAGGGACCCCTGCTCTGCATTATCAACCAGGGGGTGCAGGTAGATGTAATCCAATCTAGGAAGTGGTCCTTACATATCATGGTTCAAGACTGGACCCGTTTATTCCAGCCATTAGCAGGTGGGAAGGATTTAGGGAAGGGAGGGTCCTCAGTGAAGTACAATGCCGTTGATTCTACCTTCCAAAGCAGTCATCTTCTCCAGGGGAACTGATCTCTGTAGAAAGGGAACCGTTGTAACCAGTGTTCCCTCTAAGCTGAGTTAGTGTGAGCTAGCTCATGTTTTTAGTTTCCAGCTCACTTTTGTCTTAGCTCAGGAAGGGGTGGCTTCAGAGCAAACTAATTTATGCAGTAGCCAAGCTGCTCGCTCACAACTTTCATGCCAGTAGCTCAGAAAGTCGATTTTTTGCTCACAAGACTCCACAGCTTAGAGGGAGCATTGGTTGTAACCACAGGAGATCTCCAGCTACCACCTGGGGACTGGCAACCCTACTCAGCATTCCTGATAATGGGGTAGATCCTGGAATTGTTCTGTTCCAAAATGGCTGCCACAAAGTGGATGCCTCATGATGAGGCAGAGTCAGCCACACTTCCAATGCATGTAAACAACTTTCATGCTCATAAGCCAGCAGTTACCCATAGGCAGGGGGAGAGACCCTTCCCAGGCATTAATTTCAGTGCTCATCACATCATCTGTGCATCTTTCTTGCTTCTTCTTCTGTTACTCATCGGGCAGCGACACCGACTCTGCTGATCTTCTCCTCTCAAAATAAATCAAATCCGTGGCTCCCTTAAAGGCCAAGAACATTTTATTTCGATGTGGCATGGTTTCTCTTCACTCATCCCTCCCTCTTCCTCTGGAAAGAGCATCGCCCTCCATCCTAGCTGGGACAAGACCAGATTCCTTCAAATTCCTCCAGGTCTCTTAGAGCACTACCATGAAGCCAAATCAGCGGCCTCAGGGCCAACCCAGATGTATCCCAGAAAGATTTGTGAATGGATCTTCCCAGCATTGTTCGAAAGATTAAACTGGGGGTTTGGTACAAGGGACAGAAAGGGGGTTTAACTCTTTCCCCACACGCATACATGTGATTTGCTAGTCAAAACTGTCCCCCCTAAACTGTTCTACCTAGAAGCAGGGGCGTCAAGTTTTCAAAATCCGGGGGGGGGGGGGGGCGGAGCTCTTCCGTGCGCGCATGCATGTTCCTGCCGCCGCTGCCGCCTCCCCCCCCCCCCGGCCTGACCTCTCCTGCTTCCGTCCCTCCCTCCGCCTGTCCAGGGGCCAGCTGGGCATTTGCTTAGCTGGCCCCTGGACGGACGGAGGGAGGGACAGAGTGGCCAGGCGGGGGGGGGGGGGGGAGAGAGAGAGGCGGCAGCCCTAGGAAGGGCCCGGGGAGGCATGGCGGAGGGCGCATCATTTCCCCGGGGGGGGGCTCAGTCCTCCCCGGGAAATTTTGGGGGTGGCTCAAGCCCTCGAGCCCCCCCCCGGTAGTTGACGCATATGCCTAGAAGGGGGGAAAGCCCATCAAAGAGAGGCTTGCCTTTCCTGTCCTAGAAGGGTTGCCAGCTCTGGGTTGAGAAATCCCTGGAGATTTTGGGGGTGGAGCCTGAGGGACCTCAGTAGGGTATGATGCAATGGAGTCCACCCTCCAAAGCAGCCCTTTTCTCCAGATGAACTGATCTCTGTCGCCAGTGTTCCCTCTAAGCTGAGTGAGTGGGAGCTAGCTCACAGTTTTTTAGCCTACAGGTCACACATTTTCCTCTTAGCTCAGGAAGGATGGCTCCAGAGCAAACTAATTTATGTAGTCGCCAAATTGCTCGCTCACAACTTTAATGCCAGCAGCTCACAAATTAGGATTTTTGCTCACAAGATTCCACAGCTTAGAGGGAGCATTGGTTGCAAAAACGGGAGATCTCCAGACACCACCTGGGGGTTAGCAACCTTACTTTCTAGGGCTATTCACAGCCCACCATAGAGTTGCCAGCTGCAGGTTGGGAAATCCCTGGAGATTTGAGGGCAGAGTCTGGGAAGGCAAGGACCTGTAATTCCATTGAGCCCACCCTCCAAAGCAGCCATTTTTTCTCCAGGGGAACTGATTTGTGTAGTCTGTGGATCAGTTGTAATTCCAGGAGATCTCCAGGCCCCACCTGGACTCTGGCAATCCTAAGTATGGCTCTGCAGCATCTATAGTCAGCCTAGCATTGCCAACCTCCAGGTGGGGCCTGGAGATCTCCGAAATTACAACTGGTCTCCAGACTATAATCCATTCCCGTGAAGAAAATGGCCGCTTTGGAGGACATCACATCCAAGGTGAGCTCCCTCCCCTCCCCGAACTCTGCCACCCTCTCCAGGCTCGCACCCCCAAATCTCCAGGAATTTCCCGGTTTGGAGTTGTGACAACCCTGTTGGAAGTACCAGATGCGATGTCCCCTGTCTCAGACCTCCAGACCAAGTGGCAAGGGAGGATAGATAGCTAGACAGGCACACTGACCTTCCTTCCTGTATCTCCTCTTCTGTCACTGTCCCCTTTGAAATGCAGATTGCGTTCTCAGGGACCGTTTCCCCTTCCTCCTTTCACTCACATGCAGATGAAGACAAGCTCTCTCCCTTCACGCACCAAGGGAGAGAGATGCGGTCCTCTCTTAGCACCATGAGGCAAATGGGCCTCTCGCCATCTGCTTCCATCCTTTAGCTAGCAAGTTAGTACCCTATCATACCCCTGCTCTTTCCTATCCAAAGTGAACTTCTCAAATAAAGAGAGGAGTAGGTCTCTTCTAAACTTGCAGTGTGGCTCTGTGTAGCTTTGTAAGCTGAGCAACCTGGTAAAGTGACCCTGCTGCATTTGTAGCTTTATTTAAGCACTCTGTGCTAACTAATGGTGACTGGTCACCAAATGATCCAAGGCCATCACGGCAGCTTTCCACTCAGCAACCCGAATCTCTGCTCCTCTGCAATTCAGCCAGAGCCTCACAGAAGAGACGCCTGGCTTCCATGGTGAAGGCTGCCAGCCTCCAGGTGGGACGAGGTGATCTCCTGGAATCACAACTGATCTGCAAATGACAGAGGTCCGCTCCCCTGGAGAGAAGAGAAGCTTTGGAAGGTGGACTCCGTGGCATCGTCCACCACTTGAGGTCCCTCCCCTCCCCAAACCCCGCCCTCCCCAGGCCTGATCCCAAAAATCTCCAGGAATTTCCCAACCTGGAGCTGGCAACCGTATTCAGTGGCCCTCCCTGCCAATGCTCCCTCTAAGCTGTGGAGTCCTGTGAGCAAAAATTCTACTTTGTGAGCCACTGGCATTAAAGTTGTGAGCCAGCGATTTGGCGACTGCATAAATTAGTCTGCTCTGGAGCCGTCCTTCCCGAGCTAAGACAAAGATGTGTGAGGCTAAAAAACTGTGAGCTAGCTCACACTAACTCAGCTTAGAGGGAACACTGCTCCCTGCTACATCTTTACAAGAGTCTCGCACCAGTTTTCGGGAAATAAAACAGAGCCCGGGAGAGCCCTTCCCTTCTCTCCCCCCCCCCCCCCCACCTCTTCCCTTATTGCTTTCACAGAATCCATCTTGGCAACAGATGGAGACCGGCCTGGTGGTGCTTTCTTTATCGCTCGCTTAGTGGCTTTAAAGGTTTCGGAAAGCCTAAAATAGGAATTAGCAGGATGTCAGCCAGGATGGAGATGCGCCCAATTAAATTTCCCTTTGGGAAGGATCCCGCTCCCCGTCTGGCTGATCATAAGATGCGGAAAGATAACCTGTGCAGGCGCTGCTTGATTGTAACCAGGGGTGCCACTGAGGGAAGACTGGGAGGGAGGGCTGTGGCTGTACCCGGCGCTCCCCCTGGCTTCTGGGGCGTTCCTCGGAATCCTGCTTGTTGGACACGCCACACAATCATTGCTATAAAGGGGTGATTCTCCGAGGGTCTAATTGCACGTTACAAAGTCCTCCTGTAACACCCCCCCACATCCACCCCAATCTTATTCAACAGATGTGCTTCGGGAGTTCCCAGCTGTGCAAGGCCAGGTTGGAGCCAGGCTGTGGCACATGGGGCGGAAGGGGATCAAACCCTCCCCAGAACTCCTCTGCGCATCAAGAATTCTGGGGCACGTTCTAGAGCAGGCCCTGCTCACAGAAGGCACTTATTGGTCAGACCTATCAGGCTCCATTGCCACGACAACATAAATTCAGGAGCAGCAGGAAGGCCCATCCAATGTACAGCAAGGTGTCTACATCACTGCCCGCGTGACCCGGAAATGATGTCCTCACGCCTGGGACGTCAGGGCGAAGCTCTGGTATTTGGGCAAGAACTCTATGGTAAAAATGGGGCTTCTACCAGAGAGCTTTTGCCCAAATACCAGACAGGGTTGCCAAGTGACTTATCTTCCACAGCGAGGGAGAGTTGGTCCCGTTCTGGAACATTTGTGTGTGCGGCGCAATGACGTCACCCGGAAATGACATCATCACGTTGGGCACGCCACCGGCCGACACTCTAGCAATCAGCCTGGAAACTCTGTGGTACCAGGCTCTGGTTGCTAGAGCGTTGACCGGTGGTGTGCCCGGCACGATGACATCACTTCCAGGTGATGTCATCGCACTGGGCACGTTGGCCCGAACCAGGCACTTTGGGGGCGAGGCTCCCCCCGCAGACCTGATCTGGACCGGCGGATTGGGGGTCATTTCGGCGGGAACACACCCCCCCCCCGGACGACCTGGCAGCCCTAATACCAGACCATCGTCCCAACATCCCTGATGTGATGTCATCACTTCCAGGTCACATGAACAGTGATATAGACATGTCACTGCATGTAGGATGGATCTCCCACTTTTGGGGGGTAAGTTCCCCCTGCCAGCCAGCTGATTGGTGGTGGGGAGGTGGGGCCTGTCAGCTGGGGACCCCACCTCCACCTGAGGGGGGCGGGTTTCTGGCAACCCTAACAAAAACCCAGAGCACACCCTCTTCCTCCGAGGGGTTGCTCATGCCCAGGGAAAGCGCCAGGGACATCCCAAGACATATAAGTGCACGAGATGGAAAAATACCAATGGCTTCCCCCACGCTAGGAAAAAATATTGTGAAAACATACAAATAAGACTTATGTAGAATAATACACTGAATAATCGACAGTCTGCTAAGTGGCTTTCCAGATATCTACCGCCCAAGACAGCTCGCCTCATAGGGTTGCCAACCGGCAGGTGGGGCCTGGAGACCATCCAGAATGATCTATATATCTAATTGCCAAGGCGCCCCCTGTGTGTGGATATCTAAATCGGCACATTGGGTGCACCTAGGAGGCAGAGAGATTTTCCTGCACACTTGGGGGGCTCCCCAGGTGTGCAGAAAAATCCAAAAACTTAAAAAAACTATACGGGGGATATTTAAATTCCCCCAAAAGTATAACAGTGTTCCCTGTGTATGCACAGAGAATGCTCTGGGAACTGTGGCGGGCCTGCGGCTCTGAGCCCGTGTGTATGTGGGGGGAGATTGGCGAGCCCGTGGCGGGGAGAAGGGTTGGTGGGCCTGGGCCTCCACACCTGCGGGTTCTTCCTTCTCCTTGACGTGGAGCTCCTTCTCCCCCCCCCCCCAGTGAGTATCACGGGTCCTCCTGCTTGTAACTAATCTCCAGACAACAGGGATCAGTTCCCCTGGAGTAAAGGGCTGCTTTGGAGGGTGGACTCGATGCCATTGCAGTATGCCCTGCTGAGGTCCCTCCCCTTTCCAAACCTTTTCCCCGCCCTGAAATCTCCAGGAATTTCCCAACCTGGCTCAGGACTTGCCCTGAGAAGACCAGAAAAGGTATTTTGTTGAGCAGGTTTTCAGGGATCTCTCTGAGAATCCCTGATAATAGGATTTCCAGGTGGCCACTGGTAGAGGGTGGGGGGTTAGGTTGGGAAACTCCTGGAGATTTGGGGATGGAGCCTGGGGAGGACAGGAACCTCAGTGGGGTACAATGCCCTAGAGTCCACCCTCCAAAGCAGCCATTTCCTCCAGGGGAACTGATCTCTGTTGTCGGGACGTAAGCTGTAATTCTGGGGGATTCCCCAGGTCCCACCTGGAGGCTGGCATTCATACCAAAGTCCACCCTTCCCAGCCCCAAATTTCCAGGAATTTCCTAATCTGGAGTTGGCAATCTTAGGTACAAACCAACGGCTGAGTGATGGGGAGTAACAGTGAAAGGTAGGCCAAGGACAGACTGGCAAAATGAAGCGCAAGGGAAGCGGGGCAAAAAGACCCAGGCCAAGTTGTCGCGGGGCTTTCCGTTCACACTGCATAGACTGATGCGGGACCATACCAGGGAGGAAGTGGAATGGAGCGTTCACACCGTGGGGCGGCCCCTGGCACTGCCACCAAGGTAGCACGCAGCTTCGGTCTGTTTTGCCTCGGTGCACATGGGCGCATGAGTGCATGGGCGCAGCAGCCGGATCAGCGGGTTCACATTACTGGCACCGCTTGATGTGCGGCTTATTTGCATCCACACTGCCAGGAAGTGGGATGAACGCGCACCCAGACGGCTTGACACCGGTTTCACCAGGTACCTGTTTAACGCAGGATGAAAGCGCTTCAGGAGTGGGTGAGTACAGCCCAGCAACGCCGGGCAGCTGTCTGAATGGGCTCTCTTAATCCGCATGAAAAGCGGAGCTATATTGGGCCAAAATGCCAGTCTGTCCTCGGCCGTAGGGTTGCCAGGCTTCCCACTCTAGCAAGAGACCTCCTGTTCATTGTCCGCCAGCACCTGAAGCACTAATGGCAGGATGTGGGTACGCACCAGCATCACACCAGTGTGCTGACATCACTTCCTGTAAAACTGGAAGTGGTGTTGTGGGCACTCAAGGATTTACAAAGACTCATGGTTTTACCATAAAGTGTTTTTTGTTTTGTTTTTTTTGCCAATCCTAGAGCGTTCCATGACATCACTTCCATGTTTTGCCAGAAGTGACGTCAGCGAACCAGACCAGAACCAAGGGGTTGAAATTAAATCAAAAGAATTTTTGGCTAAACATTGGGGAAAACTTCCTGACAATCAGAGCGGTTCCTCAGTGGAATAGGCTTCCTCGGGCGGTGGTGGGCTCTTTCTTTGGAGGTGTTCAAACAGAGGCTAGAATGGCCACCTGACAACAATGCAGATTCTGTGAACACAGGCAGATTGCGAGAAGGGAGGGCAGAAAGGGTCATATCAGTGCTTAGTCCTCGTGGCCCTTTCTTGCACACCCAGGGAAATGCTGATCGCCACTTTGGGGTCAGGAAGCCATTTTTCTCCAGGCCACTTTGGCCAGGGATCCTGGAGAGGCTTTTTGTCATCTTCTGGGTGTGGAACAATGGTCACTGGGTGTGTGTATGGGGAGGAGTATTTCTAAATTCTCTGCATTGTGCAGGGGGTTGGACTAGATGACCCTGGAGGTCCCTTCCAACTCTATGATTCTCTGACAGGCTTGTCTCTGCCCCCTGATTGCTCCTGGGAGTTTCCAGCTGGGTGAGTTAATTTTGTTGGCTGGATGGGGGGGGAAATGGTCTGGTAGACTTCGGCAGAGCATTTGAAGGAGGTTTCATGTACCCCCAAATGGCTGCCGGGATCGGGGGAAAGGAAAGTTGAAATCACTGCCTTTTAGTGCCAGGAAGCAGCTCTGTAAAAAATCTCCCTTCGCAATCTGCCTTCGTGCAAGCTTGTCCGCACAAGTTGTTGGGAAACAGAGAGAGCTAAGTCACAACACAAACACACACCCCTTTCTTCTAATCTGAAGGGCTGAATGTATCCATTTGGCAACGAGCACTGGCTTTGATGAGCCCTGAGCCACTGGGTAGTCCGTTAAAAATATGGACGCCCGTTTTTGTTTTTGTTTTAATTTACACCAAGTCAAGCTCTGGGTCCCTCCTTGCCGCCTTCTGATGTCTCCGGTTGCCCGAAAGCATCCTCTGCCCAACATCCTCGTCCACAGAGACGTGGGAAACTGAACCCAGGACCGGACTGCATGCATGCAAAGTATGCGCTCCGGCAACGAGCAGCAGCCAGCCCTCCTTGGCGCGGGATTTGTCTCTCCTCAAAGCATGCCTCCGAGCTGAGATCTTCCCTGGCAGCCCTCAGCGAGGGCAAAAAGGTTCACTGCAAACGTATCAATATTGAATCATTGTCCCAACATCCGTCTGCATAGTTACGGAAACAATTTGCAGCGGAGCCTTAGGCCGGGAGAGACAGAAACCAAGTTCTTGGGATTGTCAAACAAAACCTGAGTAATCCCCTAGTGGAGCGTCTTAATCTGCCTCCCCGCCACACCGAGCGATGAGAAACCACTTCAGAGGAGGGTTGGTTGCGTCTGTGGCGCACGCTCTTGGAAGCCGGATGGGCAGAGCCCCCCCCACCTGGCGTCACTCTTTTTACACCTGTGCAAACCTGAGAGTATCTAAAGAGGCATTCCTTAACCATTACGTGGGGTCTTTCCCACCACACCAGTGACCAGTTCTCCTTTCGGCTGGCCTTTGTTGGAGCTGCAAGCTGGCCATTGGCAGCCATTCAGATACTCTTCCCATCGTAGGGCTGCCAACCTCCAGGTTGCGCCTAGAGATCTCCCACTATTAGAAGAAGAAGAAGAAGAAGAGATTGGATTTATACCCCACCCTCAACTCCCCAAGGGAGTCCCAGAGCGGCTTACAAACTCCTTTCCCCTCCCTTCCCCACAACTGACACCCTGTGAGGTAGGTGGGGCTGAGAGAGCTCTTTCCCAAGCTGTCCTTGAGAGAACAGCTGGTACAGAGCTATGGCTTGCCCAAGGTCATCCAGCCAGGTGCAAGTGGAGGAGTGGGGAATCAAACCCGGTTCTCCCAGATTAGAGTCTGCGCACTTAACCACTACACCAAACTGGCTCAAGGTTTACAAGATTATGCATGGAATAGAGCAGGTAGAGAAAGAAGTACTTTTCTCCCTTTCTCACAATGCAAGAACTCGTGGGCACTCCATGAAATTGCTGAGCAGTCTGGTTAGAACAGATAAAAGGAAGTCCTTCTTCACCCAAAGAGTGATTAACATGTGGAATTCACTGCCACAGGAGGTGGTGGCGGCTACAAGCATGGACAGCTTCCAGAGGGAATTGGATAAACATCTGGAGCAGAGGTCCATCAGTGGCTGTTAGCCACAAGGCATAGATAGGAACTCTCAGTCTGGGGCCAGTGATGCGCTTTATTCTTGGTGTTTGGGGAGGGCAACAGAGGGAGGGCTTCTAGTGTCCTGGCCCCGCTGCTGGACCTCCTGAGGGCCCCTGGAGTTTTTGGCCACTGTGTGACATAGAGTGTTGGACTGGATGGGCCGTTGGCCTGATCCAACATTGGCTTCTCTTATGTTCTTAACTTGTGTCGTAGAGATCTCCCATATATCTTTGGGACCATCTCCTCCAATATGTCCCCCAAAGAATGCTGAGATCAGCTAGTAACAACCTGCTGGTGCTCCTCGGCCCTCAGGAGGTCCGGCTGTCCTTGACCAGGGCCTTTTCAGTCCTGCCCCCAACCTGGTGGAACCCTCTGCCGAATGACATCAGGGCCTTGCGAGATCAGATGCAATCCCACAGGGCCTGTAAGGCAGAGATGTTCCACCAGGCTTTCAGAAAGAAGAGTCCAGAACCTATCCAAAGCAGCTTTTTCCTGCCTTCTCCTGGTCTTCCCTGCAAATTGCCAATGCATTTGCACCCTTGTAAGGCTGGTGTTGCTGCTGGGCTCTTGGGTGGCGGCTGCTGCTGGCCTCTGGCTTCAGGCCTTCAGCTGCTGCTGCTTTGTGTAGGGTTGCCAAGGCCCCCCCCGGGGGGGAAACCCCTTTTGATTGGCCCGCTCCCCCCATCGGCCCAGGACGGGCTGCCGGGGGAACCCCACCCCAAATTGCCAGGGGGGGACGCTCTATAATTCAAGGGGAAACCCTATGGTTTCCCCTCAAATTACAGAGGTCCCGCCCCCAAAGTGCCCGACACGATAACGTCACCTCTGGATAGGGTTGCCAGCCTCCAGGTGGGGCCTGGGGATCTCCCGCTTTTACAACTGATCTCCAGCTGACAGAGGTCAGCTCTCCTGGAGAAAACGGCTGCTTGGAAGGGCGGACTCGATGGCATTGCGCCACGCTGAGGCCCCTCCCCTCCTCAAACCCCGCCCTCTCCTGGATCCACCCCCAAAGCCTCCAGGTATTTTCCAGCCTGGACTCGGCAACCCTACCTCTGGACCCGGCAAGGACTCCCTCCGCTAAACTGTGAGCACTACTCGGCAACTCTAGGCCTGCCTGGCCATGTGGATCGTGGAGGACTCTACCTGCCTCTTTTTGTCCACTTCTTGAAGGTAGATTTCCAGGGGGGCGCTGAGTAATTTTTTTTTTCTGAAACAGGGGCGGTAGGCCAAATAAGTCTGGGAACCTCTGGTCTAGGCTCTTCGTTTCAAGCTTCAGTGGGGCAGAGGTTAATGATGGGAGGTGGAAGAGAGAGAGTCGGTCTTGCTTATTAGCTTGTCTGCATTTCAAACGCTCTCCCCAGTGCTTTATCTCTCCTTTCCAAGCCTTCCTGTTTTGACACCTCCACCGAGGACAATTGCTTCCATCTTAATTACCTGACAAGAGGCCGCCTTCGCCTCGGCATCTCCTGCCGAGAAGGAGAAAAGGAAAGGGAGCTGTTTGGATTCCTCCACTGTAATTTGTTTTCTTTACACTCCCCGATCACCTGGCAGACACCAGTCAATGCTCCGGAGGACTTCCTGTTTCTCACCGACCTGGAGAATCTTCTGCCCTTTGTCACCTCTCAGATATGTGGGGGGGACATTCCTCTTTTAACATGGAGTTGTTTGTTCCTCCACCCCACCCCCAGCACTCACCTGTTTTAGCACCTGGAATTTCGTACAAAGCGCTCCGAGCAAACTTTTAACTTTTTGCGTGCATGCACAAGAAAGCTTCTGCCCAGAATTAAACTTTGTTGGTCTTAAAGGTGCCACTGGACTCGAACTTTGTGCGGTTGCTTCCTATCGACACGGCTATCCCACCTGAATCTATCTTCCTTGTGAGTGGTTGTGAACAGATAAAAGGAAGTCCTTCTTCACCCAAAGAGTGATTCACACATGGAATTCACTGCCACAGGAGGTGGTGGTGGCTACAAGCATGGAGGGCTTCATGGGGGAATTGGATAAACATCTGGATCAGAGGTCCATCAGTGGCTCTTAGCCACGAGGTATAGATAGGATCTCTCGGTCTGGGGCAAGTGATGCTCTGTATTCTTGGTGCTTGGGGGGGGGCAACAGTGGGAGGGCTTCTAGTGTCCTGGCCCCACTGGTGGACCTCCTGAGGGCACCTGGTGTTTTTGGCCACTGTGTGACCCAGAGTGTTGGACTGGATGGGCCACTGGTCTGATCCAATGTTGGCTTCTCTTATGCTCTTATGTTCTTAACGTCTTCAAGTAGAGTCCAGGGCTAGCTGGAGAGCCCTTGTTTGCTCCTCATGCAAATCAGGGTATTAGAGGCTCCATTTCCGCTACAGAACACAAGAGATAGGGTTGCCAGCCCCAGCTTGACAAATTCCTGGAGATTGGGGGGGGGGGCAGGGCCAAGGGTTCCATGTCGTACAGTCTGTCTCCCTCCAAAGCAGCCATTTCCTCCAGGGGAGCTGATCTCCGTAGTCTGGAGATCAGTTGTAATTCAGGGAGACTGCCAGGTTCCACCTGGAGGTTGGCATCCCTAAGCAGGCTGGGTGAGACTCAGGGTCTACCTGTTCCAGCATTCTGTTTCCAGGAGTGGCCATTCAGATGCCGCAGGGGGGCCTTGCTTGCTGGTGGCATTCTGCTTCTGTCCTTGGAGACCCCATTCAGCCTTCCTTGCTGTGTGACCTGGACTGGATGGCTTGGATAAGCCCGATCGCACCAGCTCTCGGTAGCTAAGTAGGGTCAGCTCTGGTTAGGGCTTGGATGGGAGACCGCAAGGAGGTCCAGGGCGGCTGTGCAGAGGCAGGCAGTGGGCAACCGCCTCTGTTCATCTCTTGCTTTGAAAGCCCTATGGGGGTGTCGCCATTCTTGATGGCACTTTCCAGCACCATTCTTGGCAAATAGTCAGGGATAAACCGATCCTGCCATGGACGTATCACCATCAAGCAATAGGCAGAACAGCTATGTGATAGGTCAAGAGCAAAATTGGATTTCCCAGCTAGTGGTTTTAAGCAAGAAATTAAGGCCTTCTCTAACTGTGGGTCAAAGAGGCTGGTGTCTCTCTTGCAGTGCCCCTGTTTAATGCAGTACATGGGGGGTCCCAACGCGTTCTCTGAGGGTCTGCATGGCGGGGCATAAATCTCGGATCCGTTCCAATAATTCTAATAAATCGTTCGATTTATTGGTTTAGTGTCTATTTCAGCTATTAGTTTCTTACGGACCTATCGGCACACATCTTGTGGCCGTGAGTTCCACAAGTTAAGCTACCCATCGTGTGAAGTCGTTTTACTTCTTTCTGTCTGTCCTCCAACTTATTGTCTTCTAGCTTATAGATCCAGGTGGGCAGCCGGGTTGGTCTGAATTAGCAGAACAGATTTTGAGTCCAGTGGCACCTTTAAGACCAACAAAGGTTTAATCAAGGTATGAGCTTTCGTGTGCATGCACCCAAGTGTGCATCCACACGGAAGTTCATACCCTGAATAAAGCTTTGTTGGTCTGAAAGGTGCCACTGGCCTCAAAATTTGTTCTTCCAGTTTATGGTGGCCCTATGAATTAATGACCTCCAAAATGTCCTATCCTTAACAGCTTTGCTCCAGTCTTGCTAGCTGAGGGCCGTGGCTCCCTTGACTGAGCCCGTCCATGTCCTGTTGGGTCTTCCTCTTTGCCTGCTGCCTTTCATTTTTCTTAGCATTTAGCATGGCTGTTTCCCCAATGAATCTTGTCTTCTCATAATGTAACCAAAGGACAATAACCTCAGTTTAGTCATTTTAACTTTTAGGGAGAGTTCAGGCTTGAAGCACTGGAGGAAGGGCTGCGGCTCAGTGGTAGAGCATCTGCTTGGCATGCAGAAGGTCCCAGGCTCGATTCCCAGCAGCTCCAATTAGAGCCAGTTTGGTGTAGTGGTTAAGAGCGCTGACTCTAATCTGGGAGAACCAGGTTTGATTCCCCACTCCTCCACTTGCACCTGCTGGATGACCTTGGGCAAGCCATAGCTCTGTACCACCTGTTCCCTCAAGGACAGCTTGGGAAAGAGCTCTCTCAGCCCCACCTACCTCACAGGGTGTCTGTTGTGGGGAGGGGAAGGGAAAGGAGATTGTAAGCTGCTCTGAGGCTCCGAGTGAAGGGTGGGGTATAAATCCAATCTCCTCCTCCAATTAAAAACAGCCAGGAAGTAGATAATGTGAAAGAGCTCTGCCTGAGACCCTGGAGAGCCATGAGAGAGACTGTGGCTCAGTGGTAGAGCCTCTGCCTGGCATGCAGAAGATCCCAGGTTCCATCCCCGGCATCTCCAGTTAAAAGGACCAGGTAGGAGGTGATGTGAAAGACCTCCGCCTGAGACCCTGGAGAGCCATGAAGAGAGACTGTGGCTCAGTGGTAGAGCCTCTGCCTGGCATGCAGAAGGTCCCAGATTCAATCCCCGGCATCTCCAGTTAAAAGGACCAGGCAGGAGGTGATGGGAAAGACCTCCGCCTGAGACCCTGGAGAGCCATGAAGAGAGACTGTGGCTCAGTGGTAGAGCCTCTGCCTGGCATGCAGAAGGTCCCAGGTTCAATCCCCGGCATCTCCAGTTAAAAGGACCAGGCAGGAGGTGACGGGAAAGACCTCCGCCTGAGACCCTGGAGAGCCATGAAGAGAGACTGTGGCTCAGTGGTAGAGCCTCTGCCTGGCATGCAGAAGGTCCCAGGTTCAATCCCCAGCATCTCCCGGTAAAAGGGACCAGGCAGGAAGTGATGTGAAAGACCTCAGCCTGGGACCCTGGAGAGCCATGAAGAGAGACTGTGGCTCAGCGGTAGAGCTTCTGCCTGGCATGCAGAAGGTCCCAGGTTCAATCCCCGGCATCTCCAGTTAAAAGGACCAGTCAGTAGGTGATGGGAAAGACCTCCGCCTGAGACCCTGGAGAGCCATGAAGAGAGACTGTGGCTCAGTGGCAGAGCCTCTGCCTGGCATGCAGAAGGTCCCAGATTCAATCCCCGGCATCTCCAGTTAAAAGGACCAGGCAGGAGGTGATGGGAAAGACCTCAGCCTGGGACCCTGGAGAGCCATGAAGAGAGACTGTGGCTCAGCGGTAGAGCTTCTGCCTGGCATGCAGAAGGTCCCAGGTTCAATCCCCGGCATCTCCAGTTAAAAGGACCAGTCAGTAGGTGATGGGAAAGACCTCCGCCTGGGACCCTGGAGAGCCATGAAGAGAGACTGTGGCTCAGTGGTAGAGCCTCTGCCTGGCATGCAGAAGGTCCCAGATTCAATCCCCGGCATCTCCAGTTAAAAGGACCAGGCAGGAGGTGATGGGAAAGACCTCCGCCTGAGACCCTGGAGAGCCATGAAGAGAGACTGTGGCTCAGTGGTAGAGCCTCTGCCTGGCATGCAGAAGGTCCCAGGTTCAATCCCCGGCATCTCCAGTTAAAAGGACCAGGTAGGAGGTGATGTGAAAGACCTCCGCCTGAGACCCTGGAGAGCCATGAAGAGAGACTGTGGCTCAGTGGTAGAGCCTCTGCCTGGCATGCAGAAGGTCCCAGATTCAATCCCCGGCATCTCCAGTTAAAAGGACCAGGCAGGAGGTGATGGGAAAGACCTCCGCCTGAGACCCTGGAGAGCCATGAAGAGAGACTGTGGCTCAGTGGTAGAGCCTCTGCCTGGCATGCAGAAGGTCCCAGGTTCAATCCCCGGCATCTCCAGTTAAAAGGACCAGGCAGGAGGTGACGGGAAAGACCTCCGCCTGAGACCCTGGAGAGCCATGAAGAGAGACTGTGGCTCAGTGGTAGAGCCTCTGCCTGGCATGCAGAAGGTCCCAGGTTCAATCCCCAGCATCTCCCGGTAAAAGGGACCAGGCAGGAAGTGATGTGAAAGACCTCAGCCTGGGACCCTGGAGAGCCATGAAGAGAGACTGTGGCTCAGCGGTAGAGCTTCTGCCTGGCATGCAGAAGGTCCCAGGTTCCATCCCCGGCATCTCCAGTTAAAAGGACCAGTCAGTAGGTGATGGGAAAGACCTCCGCCTGAGACCCTGGAGAGCCATGAAGAGAGACTGTGGCTCAGTGGCAGAGCCTCTGCCTGGCATGCAGAAGGTCCCAGGTTCAATCCCCGGCATCTCCAGTTAAAAGGACCAGGCAGGAGGTGATGGGAAAGACCTCCGCCTGAGACCCTGGAGAGCCATGAAGAGAGACTGTGGCTCAGTGGTAGAGCCTCTGCCTGGCATGCAGAAGGTCCCAGGTTCAATCTCCAGTATCTCCAGTTAAAAAGGATCAGGTAGGAGGTGATGGGAAAGACCTCAGCCTGAGACCCTGGAGAGCTGCTGCCAGTCTGAGTAGACAGTACTGATCTTGATGGATTGATGGTTGATTCAGGATAAGTCTGCTACATATATGTCCTGCCCCAATTTCAAGTTGTTCCATGCTTTCCAGATTGGCACGTGTCAAAACAGGGACTCTCACGAGTCCTTACAACACTCCTCTTCTCATGCCAAGGATGCCTGTCCCGCCTTTTACACCTGGCTGAAGGCTAAAGTTTGAGTCCAATGGCACCTTGAAGGCCAACAACCAGGGGTCCTTTTGAGCAGGAGCTCGGGGGAGCGCAGCTCTGGGAGTTGGTGCCAGCCCCCCCCCCCCCCCCGCCCCGCAAGGGAATGCCTGCTTGTGTCATGGCTGCAGCAAAATGACCCCGTCCCCTGGAAAGGTCCTTGTTCCTCCGACCAGCCTTCTGAAGGCTTCAGCCACCACTGAAGCTGTCCTTCCAGAACAGTGGTCTTTCTGAGGCTTGGATTAGTAACTGTCCCCTCTCTGCCATCTCTTTCTTTCTTTCTTTCTTTCTTTCTTTCTTTCTTTCTTTCTTTCTTTCTTTCTTTCTTTCTTTCTTTCTTTCTTCCTTTTTCTTTCTTTCTTTTTCCCTCCCTCCCTCCCTTCCTTTGTTTTTCTTTCTTTCTTTCTTTCTTTCTTTCTTTCTTTCTTTCTTTCTTTCTTTCTTTCTTTCTTTCTTTCTTTCTTTTTCTTTTTCCCTCCCTCCCTCCCTTCCTTCGTTTTACTTTCTTTCTTTCTTTCTTTCTTTCTTTCTTTCTTTCTTTCTTTCTTTCTTTCTCCCTCCCTCCCTCCCTCCCTCCCTCCCTCGTCTTTCTTTCTTTCTTTCTTTCTTTCTTTCTTTCTTTCTTTCTTTCTTTCTTTCTTTCTTTCTTTCTTTCTTTCTTTCTTTCTTTTTTTTTCTCCCTTCCTTCCTTCGTTTTACTTTTTCTTTCTTTCTTTCTTCCTTTTTTCTTTCTCTCTCTCTCTCCCTTCCTTCCTTTGTTTTACTTTTTCTTTCTTTCATTCTTCCTTTTTTTCTTTCTCTCTCTCGCTTTCTCTCCCTTCCTTCCTTTGTTTTTCTTTCTTTCTTTCTTTCTTTCTTTCTTTCTTTCTTTCTTTCTTTCTTTCTTTCTTTCTCTTTCTCTCTCTCTCTCTCTTTCTCTCCCTTCCTTCCTTCGTTTTACTTTCTCTTTCTTTCTTTCTTTCTTTCTTTCTTTCTTTCTTTCTTTCTTTCTTTCTTTCTTTCTCTCTCTCTCTCTCTCTCTCTCTCTCTCTCTTTTCTTTCTCTTTCTTTCTTTCTTTCTTTCTTTCTTTCTTTCTTTTTCTCTCTCTCTCTCTCTCTCTCTTCTTTCTTTCTTGCCTTCTGACATACTTCTGGTGATGTCGGGGATGTGGCATATGCAAATAAGTTATTCTAATGAATTATGCTAATGAGCTCCTGCACCTCTTTTTCTATGGAATGACCTCTGCCAACAACATTTCATTCCAGGTATAAGCTTTTGTGCATAAGCTTTATACCTCGAATAAAACTTTTGTTGCTCTTCAAGGTGCCACTGGACTCAAACTTTGTCCTGTTGCTTCACACCAGCAGGGCTACCCACCTGGATCTTGCCAAAGAATGTTTTCCATTTCCTGTACGTAGAAGAGGGCAGGGCAGTTGCCTTAATTGGATTCTTATTATCCTCAGGTCATCGGAGCGCACTGACAATAGAACAAATGCAACTCAGAAACCTTCAGTGATGTTTCCAAATCTGGATAGGCAGTCGTGTGGGGTCTGGAAAGAAAGCGATGCCGGCATCTCACTGCCAGTGTTCCCTCTAAGCTGTGTTAGGGTGAGCTAGCTCACAGTCTTTTAGCCTCCGGCTCACACATTTTTGTCTTCGCTCAGGAAGGAGGGCTCCAGAGCAAACTAATTGATGCAGCAGCCAAATGGATCACTCACAACTTTAATGCCAGTGGCTCACAAAGTAGAATTTTTGCTCCCGGGACTCCACAGCTTAGAGGGAACATTGCTCACTGCATTTGAGTGCGACCACTTATTTCCATGAGCGCCAGCGTCAATGTGTGTCTGCCCCCCACCCCACCCAGTGACTGGGGAATGGGGCTGAAGAATTCTAATGCACTTGAGCGAACATTAAAAGCTCTAAAAATAATCCCGTAAAAGGCAGGAAAAGGGGAAAATGTATTACCAGGGACAAGTATGGGAGGGGAAGTTCTGTGCCTCAGTGGCAGAGCATCTGTTTGGCATGCAGGAGGTCCCAGGTTCAAACCCCGGCATCTCCAGTTGAAAGGACCAGGCAGAAGGTGATGGGAAAGACCTCAGTGGCTCAGTGGTAGAGCATCTGCTTGGCATGCAGGAGGTCCCAGGTTCAAACCCCATCATCTCCTGTTTGGTGTAGTGGTTAAGAGCGCGGACTCTAATCTGGGAGAACCAGGTTTGATTCCCCACTCCTCCACATGTAGCTGCCACTGTGATCTTGGGTCAGTCACAAGTTCTCGCAGAGCTGTTCTCTCAAGGGCAGTTCTCGAGAGAGCTCTCTCAGCCCCACCTCCCTCACAGGGTGTCTGTTGTAAGGAGGGGAAGGGAAAGGAGATTGTGAGCTGCTCTGAGACTCCTTCAGGTATAAATCCAATCTCTTCTTCTCTCTTCTTCTTCTGCTAAAAGGACCGGGCAGTAGGTGATGTGAAAGACCTTGGCCGAGACCCTGGAGATCCATTGCCAGCCAGAATAGATGAAACTGACCTGGATGGACTGATCAGGATAAAGCAGATTCTTTCAGGGAAGGGCTTAGTGGAAGAGCCTCTGCTTTGCACACAGAAGGTCCCAGGTTCAATCCCCGGCATCTCCATCTAAAAGGATCTGGTGGTGGGTAATGTGAAAGACTTCTGCCTGAGACCTTAGGGAGCCACTGCCGGTCCGAGGAGAGAATATTGACCTTGATGGACCAAGACTCTGAGTCCATATAAGGCAGCTTCATGTGGGTTCATCTACCAGAAAATAGTAAGGTATAGATAATAGCCTCAGCTGGGGCTCTGAAGACGAGAGCCAGTTTGGTGTAGCAGTTAAGTGCGCGAACCTCTAATCTGGGAGAACTGGGTTTGATCCCCCACTCCTCCACATGCAGCTGCTGGTGTGATCTTGGGTCAGTCACAAGTTCTCTCGGAGCTGTTCTCTCAAGGGCAGTCCTCGAGAGAGCTCTCTCGGTCCCACCTACCTCACAGGGTGTCTGTTGTGGGGAGGGGGAGGGAAAGGAGATTGTAAGCCGCTCTCAGACCCCTTTGGGTCATGAAGGGTGGGATATAAATCCAATCCCCTCCTCTCCTTCTTCCATGTGCCACCACACCAGCTTCCTTCCTAGATCTAGGCTGTGCTTTGCTCATCTTTCCCAGGGGTTATGACTTCGTTTTGGCGTAGCATCTGGGCTGTCATCTGGGCTCCCTCTTGGCCACACCCTCGCAGGTATCGGCGGCCTTCCCACCACTGGGAGCCTTAACCCGTCCGCGTGCAGAGTTGGGCATCTGCCAGTCATTTAACTCCACCTCCTTGCCCTAACCAGGGATACCCCGCTACCAATCAGCCTCTGATGGTCTTCCTGCAATGCCCTTGGGAGGACGGCAGAGATGGAGGGTTGCCAGCCTCCAGGTGGGGCCTGGAGGTGTCCCAGAGATCTCCAAACGATCGACATCCGTTTCCCTGGAGAAAATAGCCGCATTGGTGGGCGGACTCTATCGCAGCCTACCCTCCGGAGCTCCCTCCCGTCCCGAAATCCTGCCCTCCCCAGGCTGTACCCCCAAAACTACAGGAACCTCCCAACCTGGAGCTGCCAACCGTATCCGTTGGTATGTACAGCTCCTGTTTTACCCTAAACAGGTCGGATTGCTGTGTGTTTTATTTTACTTTGTCCCCGACGCGTTAAGTCCTCTGATTATCGCTTTTTCCCTGAACCACCTTCATTTGATCTCTCTCGTTATCAGCCCCGCAAGGTGAATTTCCGCTGGCTGGCAAATACTCGCTTGGCTCAGACGTCCCTTTTGGCTGCCTGCTTTTTTTTTTTCTGGCCATCACAGGCCTCCTCTGACAGCCCGTCCTTCATTTGGGGGACCTCTCTTATCTCCTCCCATTGTTCTTCTGCAGCTCTGGCTCTTAAACATCTCGGGGAAGTTTGTTCTCTGTTGTTCTTTCTCCCTCTTTTCAACCACTTCCTCCTTTTTTCTCTCCTCCTTTTGGAAAACCCCCTGTTTGTCTAGCTGAGTGGCACCTGTTAAGTTTCTGGGACGAATCCACCCCTCGAGAGCATTAATCTTAATTATTGCTCTGTGGTCCTTCCGAGATTGAGCGGCTTATCTCTAGTTCCTGCTCGAATTCATTGCTGGCTGTTTCTTAAGTCCCAGCTGCCTGACGACTCTCCTTCTCGCGCCTCCTGGAACCGGCTGTTCCGAGGAGGACATTGAGAAATTTGTTTTCTCCCGAGCCTGCTGGCCCGATGTGCCGTTTCATCAGTTTTACAAGAGGCAGGAAGTGGAAACTGCCCATTATTACCCTTTTTTTATTGGACTCGGCGTCGTCTTTGATGTTTGGCGAAGTGGAACACGGGCAGGCCCATCTGGAGAAGAAGGAGCCCGCACCAAATGACCAGCCAGGTCATTCCGACACCTACAAAGGAAGCCGTGGACCATAACTGATGGTGGAGATGCTGGCTCAAGTCTCATTCTATTGATGACACCTTTCTTAGACGTTAGGGGTGGGGAGATCTACAGCTACATGGGCAGGACTGAGGTTCTGCTGGGAGCTTTGCGAGCCAGCCCCCATGCCAAAGTCTCAGATGGCCCATGGCTCAGGGGAAGAGCCTCTGCTTCGCATACAGAAGGTCGCATAGACATATGAAACTGGCTTCTACTGAATCAGATCCTTGGCCCATTAGGGTGGCCAGCTTCCAGGTGGGGCCTGGAGATCTCCAGCTGACTACGGTTACCAAGTCTTTAGCACTCACCGGCGGGGGGAGCTTCCCCGGTGCGCGCAAAGTCTCAGATGGCCCATGGCTCAGGGGAAGAGCCTCTGCTTTGCATACAGAAGGTCGCATAGACATATGAAACTGGCTTCTACTGAATCAGATCCTTGGCCCATTAGGGTGGCCAGCTTCCAGGTGGGGCCTGGAGATCTCCAGCTGACTACGGTTACCAAGTCTTTAGCACTCACCGGCGGGGGGAGCTTCCGGAAGTGACGTCAGCACATTGTGGGCGTTGCCAGGGCGACGCTCTGGCAATCGCCCCAAAACTCTATGGTATGATAGAGTTTTGGGGCGATTGCCAGAGCGTTGCCCTGGCAACGCCCCCCAACGTGCTGACGTCACTTCCGGGTGACGTCATTACATGGGGGAAGTCATCCTGGTTGGACGACTTCGGGGGTGGGGTTCCCCTCACTGGCCGAATGCTGGCCGGTGGATCGGGAACCCCTGTAGCGGGGGATCCCCCGCCCCCCGGGCTGACTTGGCAGCCCTACAGCTGACAGAGGTCAGCTCCCCTGGAGAAAATGGCTGCTTTGGAGGGTAGAACTCTATGGCATTTTACCAGACTGAGGCCCCTCCCTTCCCCAAAGGCCGCCCTTTCCTGGATCCACCCCCAAAGTCTCCAGGTATTTTCCAACCCAGACCTGGCCACCCTATGGGCCATCAAAGTCAGTACTGTCTACTCAGACTGGCAACATCTCTCCAAAGTCTCAGGCGGAGGTCTTTCACATCACCTCCTGACTGGTCCTTTTTGACTGGAGATGCCGGGGACTGAACCTGGGACCTTCTGCATGCCAAGCAGAGGCTCTGCCACTGAGCCACAGCCCCTCCCAGGTTCAGTCCCCAGCATCTCAAGAAGAATCGTAAGAACACACAAAGAGCCTGAGAGGTGGTCTATCTAGTCCAGCATCCTGTCTCACACAGTAGCCAACCAGTTCCTCTGAAGCTCCAGCCACAGGGCATACAAACCAAGGCCTTCCCCTGATGTTGCCTCCTGGCACTGGGATTCAGAGGCTGACTGCCTCTGGACATGGAGGTCCCCTTTAGTCACCATGGCCAGCAGTCACTGATAGACCTCTCCTCCATGAATCTGACTAATCCATTTTAAAGCTCTCTATGCCTGTGGCATTGCGAGGGCTTTTTTCTGGGGGAACATGCTGGAACAGAGTTTTGGAACCTCTTCAACAAAATTCTTCTGAAAACGTTTAAAAGTTCATGAGTTTTCAGTATACAAATTGAAATCTTCATTTTCCACTTGAGAGTTCCGGCACCTCTTTTTCCAGAAAAAAAAAGCCCTGGCCATTACTATATCCTCTGACAGCAAATTCAGGTAGAAGGTGGTATGAAAGACCTCAGTCTGAGACTCTGGAGAACAGCTGCCAGTCTGAGTAGACAATATTGACCTTGATAGAGCATCGGCTTGGTGCGCAGAAGGTCCCAGGTTCAATCCCTGGCGTCTCCAGTTAAAAGGACGAAGTAGGAAGTGATGTGAAAGACGTCTGTGTGAAGAAGAAGAAGAAGAAGAGATTGGATTTATATCCCGCCCTTCACTCACTTAGGAGTCTCAGAGCAGCTTACAAACTCCTTTCCCCTCCCCTCCCCACAACAGACACCCTGTGAGGTAGGTGGGGCTGAGAGAGCTCTTTCCCAAGCTGTCCTTGAGGGAACAGCTGGTACAGAGCTATGGCTTGCCCAAGGTCATCCAGCCAGGTGCAAGTGGAGGAGTGGGGAATCAAACCCAGTTCTCCCAGATTAGAGTCCGCGCACTTAACCACTACACCAGACTGGCTCTCCAGGGTGTGAGACCCTGGAGAGCAGCTGCCAGTCTGAGTAGACAATACTGACCTTGACAGAGCATCGGCTTGGCGTGCAGAAGGTCCCAGGTTCAATCCCCGGCATCTCCAGTTAAAAGGACCAAGCAGGATGTGATGTGAAAGACCTCTGCCTGAGACCCTGGAGAGTGGCTGCCAGTCTGCGTAGACAGCACTGTCCTTGTTAGAGCATCTGCTTGGCTTGCAGAACGTCCCAGGTTCAATCCCTGGTGTCTCCAGCTAAAAGGACCAAGTAGGAGGTGATGTCTGCCAGTCTGAGTAGACAGTACTGACTTTGACGGACAGATGGCCTGATTCAGTATAACTAACCACAACGGGAACACGGAGACCCTGAATACAATACCAAACGAAATACACAATACTCCGTGGAAACAACAAATAACTTATTAAAGCACTGTTGCTCAAGCCAAATGTACATAACCAAAAGACCTTCCCACGCAAGACCAAAAGGCAATACACAGTCCTTATATACACTGCAGTCTTCCTGGCTGTTTCTGAGTTGCCAACTTCCAGGTCTGCCGGGAGGCTAAACGCCAGGCTGACGTCTCCTGTCGGCCGAGAGAGTTCCGATGTACTTCTTCGGAGCCGATATTCTACGGAACCACTTTGCCGACAGGAGCATAACGAGCCCATGTGGGAGCAAGATAAGGCATATAAAATATGTAAACTGTGCCAGAAGGCGTAGGAAACTATTTGTCCTTGGCCAAATGGGAAGTGCATGGCTGTTAGGGTTGCCAGTCTCCAGGTGGTAGCTGGAGATCTCCTGGGATTACAACTGACCTCCAGGTGACCGAGATCAGTTCACCGGAGAAAATGGCCGCTTCGGAAGGTGGACTCTGTGGCATTATACCCATTGAAGCCCCTCCCCCAAGCCCCACCCTCCTTAGGCTCCACCCCCAAATCTCCAAATGTTTCCCGCCCTGAAGCTGGCAACCGTAGTGATTGTGCTGCACCTAAGCAGAAGGATCTCCACCCTTTGCTAGTAGCCAGGCGGCTGGTACAGAGGGACCCAAAGCTCCATGTTTCACCCCATTCCATTCAAGATGCTTTGGAATTTCTCCTCAGGCTTCAAATGGACCACAGGGGAAAAACCTCGGCAGGCACCGTGATATCCCTGGATGTCACCCTGAGGACTGGGGGTCCCATCAAAGTATCTCCTTCCTGTGGATTCCTGGCCTGGCCAACAATGACAAACATATAGATTGTGCCGTATTTGCTGCCGGGAACTTTATCAGATTAAGCTGCAGGGGCCTGGAACGTGCCATCCAAACAAGCTTTGCATAGCGCCATGCTGTGAGCAGACTGCCAGTCTCACCTGGCGTCCCACAAAACTGCTTCCTTCCCGCTCCCGGAACATGTCGGTTCCTAGCAGTGCTCCCTCTGAGCAGTGGAGTCTTGTGAGCCACAATTCTCCTTGGTGAGCGACTGGCATTCAAGTTGCGAGCGAGCGACTGGGCGACTGCATCAACGCGTTTGCTCTGGAGCCCTCCTTCCCGAGCAAAGACAACAATTGGTGCGCCGGAGGCCAAAAAGCAGTGAGCTGGCTCACACTAACTCAGCTTAGAGGGGACACTGGTTCCCAGGCTTTTGCAGATCCTGCTGGCCTTTCTCGTCCACTCCTGTTTTGTCTCTTTTCCCTGGCCCAGCCAGTCTCTCCTCAGCTTCTCAGATCTCCCTTCTTCTCTGCACTTGTAGAGCTGCCAAACCTCCTTAGGCTCCAACCAGGAGATCCAGTGGGAGGAGCTTGAGGGGACGGGAGGGTGGTGGAGGTGAGCTTGTCAACACTTGGTGATTAAAACAGCAGGGATGGAGCCACTCCTAACTCCTCGCCAGGGCAGGATCCTCGTCTGCTTTTCCAATTTGTTTTCAGACTATTGCTTATTAGGTCTGCGCTGGTGTCTGTTTGGTCCACCACCCCAACAAAAGAGAAACAGAGGAAATGGAAGGCACCGGTTTGGCTGGGGATCCTGGAGGTTTCTTGTCATCTTCTGGGCATGGAACAGGGGTCACAGCAGTGTTCCCTCTAAGCTGAGTTGGTGTGAGCTAGCTCACAGTTTTTTAGCCTCCGGCTCACACATTTTTGTCTCCGCTCAGGAAGGATGGCTCCAGAGCAAACTGATTTATGCAGTATCCAGATTGCTTGCTCACAACTTTAATGCCAGTAGCTCACAAAGTAGAATTTTTGCTCACAAGACTCCACAGCTTAGAGGGAGCATTCGTCACCAGCAGGGTTCCCTCTAAGCTGAATTAGTGTGAGCCAGCTCACAGTTTTTTAGCCTCCCGTCCACACATTTTTGTCTTCGCTTAGGAAGGATGGCTCCAGAGCTAATTTATGCAGCAGCCAAATCTCTTGCTCATGACTTAAATGCCAGTAGCTCTCAAAGTAGCTCAAAAGACTCCACAGTTTAGAAGAGAAGAAGAAGAAGAGATTGGATTTATATCCTGCCCTTCACTCACTTGGAGTCTCAGAGCGGCTTACAAACTCCTCTCCCTTCCCCTCCCCACAACAGGCACCCTGTGAAGTAGGTGGGGCTGAGAGAGCTCTTTCCCAAGCTGTCCTTGAGGGAACAGCTGGTACAGAGCTATGGCTTGCCCAAGGTCATCCAGCCAGGTGCAAGTGGAGGAGTGGGGAATCAAACCCGGTTCTCCCAGTTTAGAGTCCGCGCACTTAACCACGACACCAAACTGGCTCTCTTAGAGGGAGCATTGGTCACCCGGGGTGGTGGTGGGGAAGTATTTGTGAACTCCCTGCATTGCGCAGGGGGTTGGACTGGATGATGTCCCTGGAGGTCCCTTCCAACACTATGCGTGTAAGTATAAAAGAAGAGGTGGTTTTGGACTTTCGAATGAGGAGACCAAAGATGGGCACTGTGTAAGCCGGCCTGCTTGATTTCCGCTTCGAAACCTGTGATTTAACTTCTTTCTCTGGAGGTCCTGAAAAGGAGGCTAGAACTAAGGTTGTCAGGTCTTCCACTCTTGCTGGCAACCGACTCTTTCCCCTCCACTGCTCCTTCAGGTGGCGAGAGAATTACAAAAAACACACGCCATTGTCACTTGTGATGGGATGCCGCTTCCACGGAAACCGTGGAAATGACATCCCGTCGCCCTGCAAGCTCTGGTTCCCAGAGTGGCATGACATCACTTTTGGTTTTCCACAGAATGGTCATCACTTCACACGTGAGGGCCCCTCCAGGCCCCCGTCCTCCTATCTTTCACGAAGGTTGCCTACCTTCAAGTGGGACAAGAAGATCTCCCGGAATTGTCAGTAATCTCCAGACTACAGAGATCGGTTCCCCAGGAGAAAATGGCTGCTTTGCAGGGTGGACTCTATGGCAATGTACCACACAGAGGTCCCTCTCCTCCCCGCCTTTCCCAAGCTCCACCCCCAAAATCTCCCAAGTATTTCCCAACCTGGACCTGGTGACCCTGTATCACAGAAAATATCAATCCAGTCCTGAGAACTTGCAGCTCTACACGCTCATCTGACGTCGCGACATTTTATTATTTGTGTATGTACTTCGTTTATGCCAGGGGTGTCAAATATGCGGCCCAGGGGCCGGAACTGGCCCGTCCAGGGTTCTTAGCTGGCCCACGAGCAACTGGTGCAAAAGAGGGAAGGCAAGAGGCTGCGGGGGGGGGGGGAGCACAAACGGTGAGATTTGTGTGGTCAGACCTGTCAAGAAATGAAAGGGAATGGTTAGGGGGCAGGTATGGTCTCCCTTGGGGAAAACCCTAGTTTTGCATAAGATAAAATACATTCACCGGGGCTTTTGTGGATTCCCCCGTAAAACAGTTGCTTTCACTCCTAGGAATCAGTGGCAGGAGGCCTGAGAAGTCAAGCCCTCACACTCACTGAGAGGAGCAACGAGCCCCAGACGCCTCCGTCGAGGAAGAAGGCCGGACGGGCAGACGGCGGGACGATGGAGGAGCGCGCTGGGTGGGCCCGGAGCTGGAGCACGGTGGGGGCAGGGTGGAGCCCAGGGCTGGTGGCAGTGGCAGTCATGCTGGGCCATAGTCCCGACGTGAGAGCACAGACATGGCCCCAAGCCCCTCGGCTCCACCCGGGGAGGAGGGGCGGCAGGCCAAGTAATGGGCCGGCAACGCAGGAGTCGGGTGCCAGAGCAACGCCCCCGCAAACAGCTCTGTGGGGCCAGGAGGGGGCAGGAGGTGGGCAGGAGGGGGCAGAGGGAGGCAGTTGGAGAGAGGAGGGGAGGAGGGTATAAATGGAAGCAGCTGTCATGGGTACTGGCTCTGCTGAGTCTGACTCCTCCTCAGATGAGGAAGAGACAGGGAGCAATCCAGACTCCTCAGGAGTCAGCCCAGAGGAAGAACCCTCCACAGTACCTGAGGAGGAAGAGTCCCCAGCAGCTGCACAGGAGCTGCAAGGAGAGACCAATCCTGAGCCTGGCCCAGCACCCCCAGTTGCAGACACCCCGAGGCCTGTTTCCCCGTCCAGTTCTCCTGAATGCCCCTGACATAGGGCACGCCAAAGGCTGACTATGCAGGAGCGAAGAAGGAATGTGAGACTGCAGCTCCTGCAAAGGCAACGGGAGGAGATGTAAGCCTTAGCAGACTCCACTCCCTGGGAAGGGAGAACCTCCTGATAAGTACTTCACACACCTGCCTCAGTGCGGTAGCAACTCTGCACATTCCAGACCTGCTTCTGCATGTGTAGCAACCACTCCTTGTTCCTGAACCCCGCAACCTTGGAAGGAATCCCCGGCTCTCTGACCTCTGGCTCTGTTTGTTGACGCTGATTCTGGACTACATCTACCGCTCCAGTGTGTAAGCTCTGTGGAAACAGCACAGCAGCTATGATGGGTCAGGGAGGATCGACCCCAGAGGCAGAGAAGGCCACAGAGAGAGAGAGAGAGAGAGAGAGATAGCCAGAAGCCCAAGGGGGAGACAGTAGCCAGGGTGTGGTGACATAACCCCCCTGGGCTGTCTATACCTGAGACCCTAGCTGCAAGCAAGAAGGGGGAAATGTGGCAGCGACGGCTGTGGCCGCATCAGACCCCAAGTCTGGTGACAGCAACAGGGGGGTCTACAAGCTCGTGTGACAGTATTATAAGAAAAAAAATTATTATTAATTGGGTTTGCCTGTGTATAAAGTTTATACCTCTGGTACCTGGCTTTTCATTTTATGGCAGGCATGGCCCGGCCCAACAAAGTAACTTTTATGTCAGATCTGGCCCTCATAACAATGAGTTTGACACCTCTGATTTATACACTTTGACCCAACGCAGCTTACATCACTCTCCTTGAGTCGACCATCCAGGCTCGTAAATGGGACACAACGTAAATGGGCCAGCGTTAGCAACCGAAAATGAGTCGCACGTCCCGACATTTCTCCCATCTGTGCAGCACTCATCCCCACACGAGGCAGCTGACGGGGAGCTACTGTGGGTGCATGCTCAGACTCAGAGGCAATCATCGTTAAACATATCATATGCACAGAGCATTGCAGAGTCGTCTAAGCCATGCCCCTGACATCTGCCGCGGTTTCCAAATGGCAGTGCAAAGGCATCCATATGCAAAGTATTTGTGATCTAATTTGCAACAGGCCAGGATCTGGGAAGAGCTGAGAAAGTGCCAAAAATGAGGAAAGCGCCCATTTTGCAAGCCACCACCCCAATTCTTCTGGGTGAGTTGGCTGGGCTCGCTGGGTGGGGGGGGGAGATTTTCATGGCTCCTTTCCTGACTGCTGCCTCCCCCCATCACAAAGGAAAACACAGTTCCCATACAGCAGTCCAAGGACACACAGGCACAAGAATCTAGAAGGCTTGATAAAGAGCGAGAGTTCGTTTTCAAAGCTCTGAAGAGAGGGCTCGGAATGGGCAGTCCAAGTGGAAGAGGGTCTCGCACTCTTCAGTCCCACTGGTCTGAAGAAGTGTGCTTGGCACATGGAAGTTTGTACCTTGATTAAAACTTTGGTGGTCTTAATGGTGCCACTGGACTCAGACTTAGTTCTGCTGCTTCAGACCAACACAGCCACCCACCTGGAACTATTTTTATGGAAGGCACCGCCTTAAGCCACTCGGCATGGAAATGTAACGTGATCTTGGGGTGTATCAACAGAGGCAGAGCATCCAAATCGCAAGATGTCATAGTCCCGCTGTACCCTGCATTGGTCAGGCCACACCTGCAGTGCTGGAGGCTTCACTTTAAGGGCGTAGACTTCCCAATTTCCCGGGGGGGGGGGCTGGGCCAGAGGAGGGGGAGGGAAACAGGAGTTCCATGCAAGCACGCAAAGCGTGCGCACGCTGGGATGATGGCGCCACAAGAGCCTCTCCCCCCCCCCCCGCCTGGCTCCCCTGCACCCCTCTCCCCACCCACTCCTACCTCCCTCTTGCTCTCTCCGGGGGCTCCGGGCGACTGTCCGGCATGATGACATCACCAGGAAGTGACGTCATCATGCTGGGCATGTTGCCGGGGCGACGCTCTGGCACTCGCCCTGAAACTCTATAGTGCCATAGAGTTTCCAGGGCGATTGCTAGAGCGTCGCCCCGGCAACGTGCCCAGCGTGATGACGTCACTTCCGGGTGACGTCATCACGCCGGGCAGTTGCCCAGATCACCCCTGGAGAGGGAGTAGGGGGTGCGGGGGAACCGGGCGAGGGGGTGCTCTGGCGGCGGCGGCGGCTTCTTGAAGCTGCGGTGCCCGGGGGGCCTGGGGGGTGGGAAGGCATGGCGGCAGCGGGCAGGCGCTCCGTTTTGCCCGGGGGGGCTCAGTCCCCCTTGGAAAATTTCAGGAGTGGCCCATGTAGTTGACGCTTATGCTTCACATGAAAAGGGATGTGGAGGGAATGGAGCGGGTGCAGAGGAGAGTGACGAGGTTGATCGGGGGCCCCGGAGACCAAGAAGCCCTAGGAGGAAAGGCTGAGGGGCTTGGGAATGTTCAGTCTGGAGAGGAGGAGGTTGAGGGGGGACAGGATGGCTCTCTTGAAGTCTTTGAAGGGCTGTCACTCAGAGGAGGGCAGGGGGCTGTTCCTGTTGGCAGCAGAGGAGAGGACTCAAAATAAGAGGTGTACATTAAGGGTGGGAAGGTACCGGCTGGATCTTAGGAAAACCTTTTTTGACCGTCAGAATTGTGCAGCAGTGGAATCAGCTGCCTCGGGAGGTGGTGAGCTCCCCCTCAGTACTGGCAGCCTTGAAGCTGTGGCTGGACAGACCCTTGTCAGGGGTGCTCTAGGCTGATCCTGCACTGAGCAGGGGGGGGTTGGACTAGATGGCCTGTCTGGCCCCTTCCAACTCTGTGTGATTCTCTGATTCTGTGACCATTGAAATCACCTAGACCATTTGTATGCACGTGATGCAAAATATAACACTGGAAAGTGCATCAATAACAAAAATTTCACAAGAGAAAAAAAATAAAACAGGATGATGATAAAGACTCGGATTCAGTTTGCCCAAACAAAAAAGTGTGATTAGAGTAGGGAGTTTTAAAAAAAAAGGTTGAACCAGCAGAGATGAGAAATTCACTACTATCCTTAAGCGCCCCTTCCCTGGCAGTCTTGAAGCAGCGTCTGGACAAACACTTGTTAGGGATGCTCTAGGCTTGTCCTGCATTGAGCAGGGGGTTGGACTAGATGGCCTGCAGGGCCCCTTCCAACTCTCTATGATTCTGTGATTCTATGATCTGAAGAAGTGTGCATGTACGCGGAAGTTTATACCTTGAATAAAACTTTGGTGGCCTGAAAGGTGCCACAGGACTCCAACTTAGTTCTGCAGTAGAACAGTTCGGTCCAGGTCCAGCAGCGCCTTGGAGACAAATCAGAGTTTCAGGGTATCATCTTGAGATCTTCTGTTGTGTACTCATGTCGTGGCTGATGAAGGGAGCTTTGATCTCAAACGTTTACACCCTGAAAATCTTTTTGGTCTCTAAGGGGCTGTGGGACCCAACACCAAGCAGAAACAGGTTTCCCCACCACCACAGAGAGATGTTGTCCGGACATTTGTAACGACTGTGCGCACAAATGAGGGCAATGCGGAGGAAATGGCAAGCGTGGAAACAGTCAAGGCAGGGTTACCATATTTTGAACAGCGAAAAAGGAGGACCTCTTTTTCGACCGACGACTTCAAACAATGCATCAATGTGAAAAATCTCTTTTTTTGTAAATTTGTGTGTGTGTGCGCCTCTGTGTGTGTGTGTGCCTGTGTATGCCAGTTTGGTGTAGCGGTTAAGTGCGCGGATCTGGGAGAACCGGGTTTGATTCCCCACTCCTCCACTTGCACCTGCTGGATGACCTTGGGCAAGCCATAGCTCTGTACCAGCTGTTCTCTCAAGGACAGTTGTCTCAGAGCTCTCTTCACAGGGTGTCTGTTGTGGGGAGGGGAAGGGAAAAGGAGTCTGTAAGCCACCCTGAGACTACAAGAGAAGGGCGGGGTATAAATCCAATCTCTTCTTCTTCTTCACCTGGAAG